>JAHZNA010004711.1:0-25445 GCA_027743935.1 Sinodicranocentrus sp. ZH6 | reverse complement strand
GAAAGAGTGAAAAACGAGGAATCCCGAAATGAAAGGGGTTTTCTGCCATCTCTTATAGTTCTGGTGTTATTTCTACTCAAGTTCAGACCGGATCTATTGGAACACCCCCTTATCATGGCAAGTATACGAATGTTTGAAATACACATATATAATCGTAGATAATGGAATTTGAGGGATAGATCGAATTGCCTTAAAATTAAAATTGACTCTCGAAACTGCATTCTGTTCCTAGTTTGAATTTATGTACTGGTAGTGACTAATAGGTTTCATATTCACCTCTGTTGGATACCTCTGTTCTTCACTTGAACGATGCGGCTTCCTGGAAGATCATTTTCAAGGAACTTGGCTTGGAACAATATGCTTAGGATTTAGGAAGAATACTGTGCAAAATGTACATTTGACACCGCCCAATAAAATATTTTAATGATTCAATAATATTTGATATATTACTAGCAAACTAGATTGGATAGCCGATAACGGTGACGACGGTAATACGTGTCATTCTAGAGAATAGAACCATACGGTAGAACCTAAATATATTTATCGTCAACTACGCAGTTGTCTGAGGAAAGTCGCCTGAGCATCAACTTGGCCAGCCAAGCACCTCAATTTTATAATTTATTTTATAAACGGGTAGCTGACTTTTCAAAACTAGTAACCGGTCACTAACAGGTATTCAAGTGCAGTATTAAATCAGGGCTCAATTCCACAGGAGCGCAACAACTACTTTACATAACCATTCCAGTAAACGAAATTCAACAGAGAAAATGGCAGAGGAAACAGATACTTCTGTACCACCGCAACTTACAACCCCAATGATACAGGATAATGGACACCGAACCATTCTTGATTTAGACCGTAGCGGTAGCCTCATCCATAACATTCAAGGTCAGTCGGTATGTTTGCTGCAACATAACAAGGGCAACGGGGAAAGCCGCCTTACTCCTACTCCAGATACGCAATTACCTGAATTTCCAGAACCAACAGTCCAATCGGAAGAGTGTTCACCAGGTTTAAAATTGCTTCATGAGGAACTACAGCATCAGGAAACTAGGCGAGAAGAGGATTGCCGCCGTATTAAAAAATGTCTACTAACTTTAACCAAAGAATCTCAAGATCGAGAACTGGAAATGAAAAAATTTGCAAATGAATCAAATTCGGTAGAAAAAAGAGAAAAGCATTTACTTGAGTCAATTTCACATTTGAAGTGTGAAAATACAGCGCTAAGATCGTGTAATGCTACCCTTACGGCTCATTGTAGCTCTTTAGAAGCATACAATACTATACTCGTGGGTAAAAATAACCGTCATCATGAATCTGAAATCCAAGCCCTAAAAAGTGAACACAACGAAGTCCTTGACAGCCTGAAAAAGTCTTCGTCACAAAAGGAAACTGAACTGGAGCAAAAGATTCAGGAACTTACGGAGAAAAATACTAGGCTGGAGACTGAGAAGAAGGTTAAATCAGAAAAATATCAAAAATTAGACAAGGACTGCGAGTACTGCGACGGCCTTAAAAATGAAATGAAATCCCTAGTAAAGCGACACAAGGAAACCCTCAAAATTTATGCTGCTCAGGACATTGCTGCTAAAAAACAACAGGATAATCTTTCTCTGCAAACGAGCGTTATCCAGAAGTTAAATTTGCAGGTTACTAAACTCAACAGTGATAATTACTCAAAGGCTAATGAGATTCAAAAGTTAACGAAAAAATTGAAATCAGTCACTGACGGATACAAATACTTGGAAAACAAACTAACGCTCCTTCACACATTCAAAGGTACAGTTTTTGACTCAATTACCACGGCCGATCAGACATACGATGAGATTTCAAATTCAAGCATTTTAGAAGCAGCAATGCCCAGCACACCCTGCTTGGAAATAATAACTAATCCACAAGATTTAGACATGCGAAAGGATAACCAGTGTAGCCGCAACAATAAACTATTGCAAAACAAGACTGGAACTATTTCACAGCATGATACACCAGGGGCATCGTTATTGGCAAAGCTATTAACGGAGGATATTCCAGTGGATGGGGATCGATTTAAAGGACACGGTACTACCGTAATCAGGAGTAATCAGACTACCATTATTTCATCACAAGTACGGACCACCCCTGCACTGGAATATTACATTTCTACTACTTCATATGGAAAAGATGCTTCTTCCCAAATAAATGAGGAAGTTAATAGCTCATCATCTAAGAAAAGGAAAGCTTGTGGAGTCGAAAAGGTTAAAATGATTTATTTGAGTAATTTTGCAACAATTATTAATTCAAGCCAAGTTTATGAATTGATAAATTGTTTCATTTCTTCACGGAAAAATAAGATGCCTCGTTTTGTGAATTCATTTTACGAGTACACATTTTTTTAAACCCATTGTCAATTTTACGATCATAGTTTCGCATAAATCAGTTCCGGTTATATGAAGAGGGTAAATTAATGCATCGTTAACAAGATTTGCAGCTCATGTAAGTTAAAAACATATCATATTGAATTTATGGTTTATCAAGGTCTCCTACAATTTCAACCCGGGGACACTTCGAAATGGCGCAAAAAAGAAATGTTCAGCTACACAAGATCCTTCTTCTTCTTCTTCTTCTTCTGAACCTGCTCCTTCAACCACTGCGGCTCAACCCGTGTTTCCAATGTCGAGAATGACGACCGATCATTCCATCCCAAACGTCGGCTGGTGTGGTGGGGATTGCAAAAATGTCAACGACTTTATTAACTATGCAAAGGGTAAGTGCACTGATCGTGAGTAACAAGGTAAAAGGTACTATAGCACAATACAATATTTGCATGTTTTTTTTCTCCTTATGCAGTTACCAGCCCCAAAGCCACGCAGGCATGAAAAGAATGGCAGATCGGAGATTTTAAGAAAATTGACAAATTCAAAACTGAAGGCTTTACCATTTTAGGTTAGAATTACTCATTTATTAGGTACATGAAGATTTTTATTTTATTCAGCCATATCATTGTGAATCTGATTTTACTTTAGAAAAAACGCTGCGTTTTTGACCCACTATTCATTTAACCACACGAGAAGAATATTTGGAAATATGATATGATGACCTTCACATCCGTCTTTTCTTAGAACTCTTGTCGAGCAGCTGCACTATACTACAGACTACAGGCAGGATATATCATTCATTTAAAAAAATATTATGAACTTTCTTTTCCTTTCATAACTATACATGTATATATTATTACGTTATCTACATAATTATATTATAAAATTGTATTTGTAGCTAATAAATGATATTAGGCTATGGATACTTTGTTTGTTTAAAAACTATCTTTCTGTATAAGGATTGGACCGATACTGAAGCTAGATGACTCGCGGGGTGTTAGGTTAGGGTATGAAAAATACCTATGTATTGCCTGTAACCTGTGCCTGTGTGCGCCTATAAACACCTTTAATAAAATTGATCATTCTATCTATAATTTAAAAACCTTCATGCTTTCATTTGTTGATATTCTAATCGTCAGAAAGGAAATAAATAAATAGACTATGCTATGCTGTCTCGTTCTCTTCTAGATTCGACTACGTAAAACATATTACTTAAATCATAAAACTAACCACTGAGGTCACTGAAGAGTCTGCTAGTTGAAAGCATCGACTTGTTAAAAAATATATACTGGTTATTACTGAAATTAATTATGATTAGAATTATGAATACAACCATTGTATGAGTGTAATTCTTAAATACTCATTTATTACGAATCGATTATCAGCATAAGTTGACCTCTTGACAGCATGTATTTAAAGGATAATAAACGCTTCTTAATCTTAATATTGGTCTGAAAATGAACGCAGGTTGCTTAAGTTGACCTTAAATTATCGTCAGAAGGCAGATAGCTACGCGGATCTGGTATTTGTAGTATAGTTAGACATACATGAACATTCCACTCTCATTACATTGGTTTAGAACAAACTATTAAATCCCTACTTTCACTAATCACAATCACTGTCAATTAAGATCAACAACGAAACATTTTTAATCGCATTGGGTTTAATGCATGTTCAACGTCAACTATTTATGATTCATTCATTTGCTTTACTGATACACTAAAGTTGATCCAGATGAATATACCTTTGAAATTGAAACTACGTAATTATAATTATTGCTTACGTAACCCATTCATTCAATGCGCCCTTTTAATTTTATAAAGTTCTTGGAAAGTGTGACCGATTCATCTTTACTGTTGTGCAGCGATTTCCGAACCAAAGTATTCAATGAATATTTGATTTACAATAATATTTACCCATTTTCTATTTCTCCATGCTAATGCTGAACACTTTTGGGATGGGTTACCCCATTGCGTTGTTTTACGAAACGTTTACGTGAACACGAACAAAGGTAACTTATCATTTCATATCATATTATTGATTATATTATTTTTATATTCAGCAACAGCTACGATAATTCATTTAGGATATTATTGGTTGGATTTATAAATAATTCACAAAACCATAATCAATACAATAACCATTTAATCAATCAATAATCATCTGTATCAAAATGAATGATCAATTGTTAATTTGTGAAGAGACATGTGACAGTTTTAGGGGAAGGGGTAGCATTTGACATTCAACATTTGAGCATGAATCCAAATCCACTCAGAAGAAGAATGAATAAACTATATAAATATAGTCGATGCAAAAACTATAATTTTCAGGACTATTTAGTAACTTTAAATTTCATATCAAACTTGTACAAATATTTTTTTTCGTGAAAACACGACTAAAAAATAAAAAGCCGTTTAAACATGCATGTGCATAACTTGTTTGACCCACGCGAGGTTTAAATACCATTATAAAGATGTTGCCGGTTTATAAACGATCTTAAATTCAACTTACCTATTTAGGAATAAAAATAATAAAAGCTCAAAAAATACATATTAACTAGTTGTACAGTTGAATAGAAACACAGCGACGTTTAGAAAAGATAAATTATCATTGAATTGAAGTTGTGATTGCTACAACACTTGATTCAACCGAATTGTAAAATCTTCATCCCATGCTTATCAGTTCAGTCAGAGCTGCATAATATTGTCATTGTCAGCTTTTATGGCCAACTTCTGAAAATTCTTTCATTCAATTTATAATGCACACACTTGAGTCATCCTCGTCGTATTCATGAACATCCTCTCGTTCATCACATCATCCTGTAATATCAGATAAAACTGATAATACTGCGACGATTGCTTTAATTTTTAGAATTTTTTATGGCAAATGCAAAAACTGTAACCTCAAAACCGTCCCTAATCTAAAGTAGTTAACTTCTGTGATATGAGGTTGAATAAGTTTAAGTTAAAAAGTGCAAAGCTTAAACAAGCTTTATTGAATTAGTAATATATAGCATGTTAAGTTTAAAGTACCAAAAAGTTTCACTTGTCTTCCGCGTTTCCACCATGGTCTACTATTACAGTTCATCATAGCAGTTTATATTGCAAATTAATTCGTACACGAGTGTAAAATGATCTCTATTTGTCTATTATAAATACAAAGTATGATTGGAGGTTAATGCTAGAGTAGTAGCTTTGTTTACTCAGTTTCTTATAAAAAAATTCTCATACGATATATGATTTTGATTGAAAGATGCCAAAATGTCTTTAAACATGTAGTACGCTTTTTTTAGACATTTTTTGCGATGCATTGCATGAGACATTCATTCTCACATGTCATACACAACATTCAACATTGTCGAAAATAACTACCTGAATCTTAAATCTTTATCCGGATTTGAAGCTAAACATCTATGAAATTTTGTGTCTGATTTTATCAAGTTGCTGACATCGATGTGGGATCTCCTCACTACGCTCACTGCTCTCATTAACGTTTTGAACATGATTGGCGTGTTCATATTTAAATTGATTGATATTTTTTGCTTCATCATTTACATTCATGTACTCTTGTTCTTGTTGCATTTTAAAAAACTCCCAAGCGATTTTACTCGTACATTCTTTAAAAGCACCCAGCGAAACACTGACTATCATCACGGAAGCCTTTACTTGGCAATCCTTTCAGTCTACAGTTATTCCCGTTCCTCGAACTCGAGAGAATTTTGGTCAAATCAATCCCTATATATGATTGTGTTATGGGTCAAAGAATATTATGATGCCATTTCGTCGACGAATATCCCGTGCCAAGACAGATCTTCCTTTAATCCTAAGCTGAGCATGAATGTAAAAGCCTCGTTGTGGATTTTATTTATCCTTCAAGAAAGAGCACAGGCCGAAGGCCACAGGAGTGGGATATGGTAGCTTGCTTGAGATTAGAAAGTCTCTGGTAGACTCAATAATAACATTAAGAATGCATTTACATTCTTCGCAGCAATCGGGATATGAGAATAGAAACCTCATTACCGTCATACATTAAATTCCATTCGTATCTCCTCAAGTTAGACACCCCTCATTGAAGGGACTATAGTACAGCATGGGATCATGTTTAGTTCTAATTGACGCTGAAGCAAACTTGCAGGGCTGATAGAAGTTAAAGTCGCCAGGACCACGGAAGAAGTTATGAATATCTGCATATAATCATCGTAGAAACTCCTACATACCAATTACCTGGTACGTCAATCAACAAGGTAGTCGTCTGTGAGCAAACAAGTACAAAGAAGACAGCACATCAAAAACCAACCAGGCACCAGGCAAGCACATTAACGCACTACAATTATATAGGTCTGCGTTCCTTCTCTTGGTTTCCACTTTGCATGGACAATTCGGGATGGTAATGGTATAGTGGTTTCGTTGACATGTGGGATAACAGATTCATATATATCATATATATCGTATACATATTCATTATTTCATGAGTATACATCAAAAATACTTTTTTTGGGTGTACATATGTGGCTTCGTGTGTAAACGTGTGTTGGTAAACGGCAACGCAATGGCCCAGTAAACTGGTTATTGAGAGTTGAGAGTTGAGCATTTTCCGACTTAACTCTTCTACTAGAGCGAATGCAGTAGACAAGGCAAGGGCACACGAACGAAAAGGAATTCACTGAGCAGAAGCAAACAACCAGCGAGCACATCACACACGTTATTTTACAAAGCTCCTCGATATGTTTGCCTAGAACCAATTCTTTTCCCAAAGAATTTGACTAGACTCCTAATATACACAGACCACGTTGTGCTTCGTAGTCGTCGACTTCTCAATTTTTTCAACTTTGAAGATATAAAATTTTTGCTTCTTTGCTATTTTTCTTATCCAGTTTCGTATTCAGTGATAAGCTTGTCCAGAGGAAATCATGGCTGGGGAAAACGAGAAGAAATACTTTGTCGGCATTGAAGGGTAAGTGTGTCATTTCAAATTTTCTCATTCATTTTTTGAATCATTTCTTTTACATTTGTTTGACAGTTTAGGGGTAGAGTTGTCTGTCAAATTGTAGCTATTGAACTATTAGTGCGGTGTTATTATCCTTATCACGCGAGTACGTAACTCTTTTTCATGTGCAATTTGTACGCTTGTACAGTCGGGAGTACATATATAATATAGGGAGGTGAACAATGTTGCATTTTCGGAAAAAGTGTCTGCGTCACTAATAACAGATGTTACTCCACGAGTATGAACTCGGAATTTTGGAGGAATTATGCTAAGCAAACCTCTCTGACGGCATTCTTCGCTCGTGGTTGTATAACTACTCCATTCAGCATGAGAATGAGAATTATCCCTCCAGATATAACTATCACGTGTGTGACGTATTGGAGGATCATGATATTACAAGCTTTTACCCTTTGTCATTCAACATCAGCAGGTGTTTATTTTCACAGATGACAGATACTACCAAAAAGAGTTTCATTAGCGTAATTAATGTTTGCCTAAAGTTCCTCTTTCCCTCCCGTGTGGAAATATGCACTATGTGAGGTGGCCAACGGTTTTTTTGTCTCATTGATATATGTTGCTGAATGAAATGAAGTTCAGGGATTCTGGGAAATGTGCTGTTTCTAGTATTGCAGAAAGTTTTTGTGTATTACTACAAAACAAACATTTTTCCGTGCATGCTCTTGTTCCACATATTCCCTATGCATGAATATGAACCGCACTGCCTTCTTGCTTTTTCATGGAGTGAATACGCGTGCACCACTCATCGTAATGCAACACACATAGTATCACATCGCCATTCGCAAATTTTTATTGCAAAGCAAGAGCTTGTGTAAGATGACAGGATTAGAGGATCTTCTATTTTTTCATCTTCTTTTTGCATATTACCGTTCAGCAAGAGTTCTTAACATAGCTTTTGACCCAACGCTTCCTTTCCTACTGTTCATCATTGTGTTTGATTGTTAAAAATTAAAAACCAGTTAATGGCTACATAGTACTTCGCTAGCTCGCATACAAACACACTTTTCAATTCCAATTTTCCATGAGTGATGTTGATATTTTTGTATCTGGCTACGTAAGTGCGTATTAATGATGTGAATTGTGTCAAGCTGTATTTGTTTTGTGCCTATATAAGAGAAAGTGTTGTGGATGAACTAATGTACATTCTAACTCCATTGTACTGGTGGCTCTGGTTAAAATATGGTCGATGGCTACTGTGTTGCGTTGTAATAGAATAGCCAAGATGATCATACTTACAACGCACTTGAGGTCCATGTACAAAAATCCCCCCCAAAAATTTCCAAGCAAGTCTTGACACACACTCATGACACGACGACATTCACAAGAGAAAGTTGCAAAATAGAAGATGAGATTACTGACGTGAGTAAACTTTTAAACAAGTACGTGCCTTGCTTAATGATTTCATTCATTAGTTGGATTGGAGTTATTCCTGTAGGACATACCTTGACAGGGCATTTGGTTCTTGGTCACAATATAATTTTTCATCGTTCATTGTCAAGGTTTAGGTTTTAACCTCCGTAAATTGCGTCTGTAAATGCTTTTTATGAGGCAATGATACCATGTTTACATGACGATTGTAGCATTTTCGTTTTTATCATCACATTGATGTGACTACCGAGAGATAAGCTAAAGCAATGGGTCGATGATGATTAATGATTTCAATTCAATGAATGAGAGGATTCTGTTCTGATAAGCTTCTAAATTAGGGACACTTTCCTCAGATGCATTTTATCACGTCAATCCTCGCATCAAAAGAGAGAAAGAAGGTATAAGAATGATGGACAATAATAGATACATAGTCGAGCGAGAGAGATGTATAGGTTGGACGTGAGCATATTAAATTACTTGACTTTTGTCTTTGTAATCTCACATGGTAAGCATTTTATTTTATTTACCTAATTACTTCAACAACGGAGTGAGCTTTTCCAAAAGGAATTCACTGCGTAATTCGTAGAGATCAATGTATTGCAACCATACCTTAACACCTGAAAAATTTATGAAGGGCAAATTAGCTCAGGGGTGTCGGTTTTTAAAGCTACGAGGAGTTCAGGGGTGTAACCGGTAGTGTTATTCTACACATGCTGTTTGCTCTTTCTTATGATTAAACACGTCAAACATGCTAATTAACATGACAAGTGTAACAAGATATTATCCAAAAATATCCCATTATTTCATAAATAATTTCATCCTTGAAGAAAATGGCAAAAAACTGCCACCATTACCGTGTGTCTTTATGGAACAAGCGTAATCGTGTACTTTAGTTTGCACATGAGTACAAATGACTCGTATCCCGTGGCCGTATGTCATTTATACAAATATTGTTGTGGCTTGTGGGGATCGCTCTTAGTTTTTAATCGCGTGTTTGTATGAATGAATGCGCGATGTTTAATTATAATTAAAGACTTCATCAAGAAGCAATCATTGAATAAATGGGGGACATTTAAGTGAAAATGAGATGAATGAAATGATTTTGATCCAGCGTATTACACAAATGTCTCTTAAGTCTTACTAAGTTATTTGTCTGCAGTTACACTAAAATAAACAAATATAAATTACTTTTGATATTTTGAACGTAATTAAATTGGAAATGTATTTTTAGTGGAGCCACTCACTCTACTGCGGTGATTATCAACCAAAAAGGGGAGATTTTGGGGCAGTTGGAGAACATGCCATCTACCAACTTATGGGTAAATGTGTAATTAATTAACGCCGACAAACTTTATTCTTGGAGATTACATATGTCCTAAATGTAGTAAAATCGTTATACTTTACCCTCTTGTATGAAATTTGGTAGGCGTTGGGAATGCAAAATTGCTGTGCTACAATCCAAAATATAACCTTTGCTGTTTTGAAGGAGGCAGGAATTTCTCAGAATGAAGATTTAGCAGGTTTGGTAAGTATTCAGTTCACCACACTCTGACATTTTGTTTCAAGGCACAAAATTAGTTTATGCTACTAATGTTTGCAGGGTTTATGTTTAAGTGGATGCGAGGACGAAAAGTCCAATGAAAAGTTCAGACAAATGCTCTTGAAAATCATGCCAAACGCAAAGAACATTGCAATTGCTTCTGATACTAAGGGTCCACTTGCTGCTGCGTCAGATGCAGGTGAAATATTTTACGTGGCATGTAGTGAAGTAATCATTCCATCAAAATGATATTCATGTGTAATGTTAAATAATTCAATTTCTAAAAATAGGAGGAATTGTGATTATTTCGGGAACGGGATCAAATTGTCTTTTGAGTAACCCCGATGGGTCGGAAGCCAGATGTGGTGGGTGGGGTTATTTGCTAGGAGACGAGGGGTCAGGTAGGTTGTCAAATTAACAGTTTTAGTATTTTGCTAAAAAATAATATCCAGTCATTAATTGCTCTAATCTCGAATTATATAATTCTGTGCAGCATGGTGGATTGCAAATAGAGCGATTAAATTTTACATGGATGATGCTGATAATTTCATTAAATCTCCACATGATACTTCATATGTATGGAAGGCTATTCAAAATCACTTCGATGTTGCCACCAGGTATGTCTGCTTGCATTAATCATATTAAAAGTTGACCCTTCAAGTTATTCAAAATTAGGGTCAGCATTAATAACTTGCATTATTATAAATTTCTAGTAATTTGAATGATTACTGTGAAATGAAATATTTATTTTAATTTAGATCAAGTCTTCTGGAGCACAGCTACGAAAAATTTGATAAACCGTTTTATGCCCAGTTATCCAAAAAGCTGGCTGACGGGGCTAAACAAGGCGACAAGTTGTGTATGCATATTTTCGAAATAGCAGGAGAAGTACTCGCAAAGCACTTGATTGCTGTCAGTCCCAAGATTAATGAGGTAGCTTAGTATGTCAATATTTAAATTTTACTTTTATTGAAGCTAAGTTACTTAAATTATATTACTCGTTATAATCTTACAGGATTTGTACAAGACAGAGAAATTCGGTCTTCCGATCGTGTGTGTCGGCTCAGTTTGGAAATCCTGGCAATTTTTGAAACCTGGCTTCGAAAATGCTCTTAAGCTTCACACAAAAGATCCAATCCTGCCAAGATTTTCACTTCTTACACTAACTGTAACTGCAGCCTTTGGTGCGGCTTGCTTCAGTTGTAAAGAATTCAAAGTACCTCGAAAGTACGAAGATATTGTGAAAGTGTTCTACTCATATGGAATCAACTGATAATTTTTATTGATATCGTTGTTAGAAAACGATCTTATTTGGAATAGCCCTCATCAAGTAAGTAAGAAAACCAGAAAATAGCGCGGTACTAAATTTTAAAAAAAAATATTTTTTAAATCATGAGAGATACGAGGCAGCATTGATTTGAATTCATTGAAGTAGGTTTTCGGTAGTAGAAATACATACTTTATAACATTTGAAAACGATTTTGAATGATAAGGTTTTTCATTTTACTAACAATTTTGTAAACATTGTGTTCACACATAACCAACTTCAAACTTGGGAAATCTCGACTCAAAGTTAAAAATTGACCAACAACCCCGAAATCAATCCAATCAAATAGATTTTCTGATCGTGTACGAAATCTTACAATTGATGCGTCATATGAACTCTAATAGGATAAACTATAAACAACGTATTTCACATCCAATCAAAAGACGGAAACACTGATCATTGTAACTTCTCGAAACCATGGTAGGTAGCTATATCTACCATTTACGGACCATTTTGACGTAAATCATTTCCAGGAATAGAATGTATATTTAAGATAAATATTACTGCAAAAATACAAAATATACTTTTATATAGCATGCACACTTTCGAAAAATGTGCTCACTGTACAGAAATACCTGCATTGTTTGTTTGATAAACATTTCTGAAAACGTACGAAATTTAATAACAGAAAACTACAGGATAAATTGGTATTCATCTTAAAATTATATTTTAATCAGTTGACATTAATTATGTTTAAGGTAAAGTACTGAGGTTCGACATTAAGAACCAAATGTAGAGCATGTTCTTTTGTACGAGCTGTAGAAACTTAAACATAGTAACTAATAAATAAAGTTGTATTAGAAAAGTTAACATGATCAGCCAATTTTTATATGGAAACTATGAAATAAAGTTTTTCTTTATAGACAATAGATGGTAGCGTATAATGGCATATACTAGGATGTACATTTTTGTCAGAAATGAAAAATTATAATTTCACAATAAAGCTTTCCGTAAAACGAATATTGTCTAGAATACTTAAGGAAATCGTTATTTATACAATACATATCAGAAAAGTGCTTTTCATGGAGAAGGAATCTTACTCGCTCGCTTTACTCTCCACTCGATAATTAAATTTCCTACTTGTTTCCTTCCATTTTGTCAGATGAATGATAAACAACCTGGCCTGCGTATAAATCCAGCTAGTAGTTTGACATAATATGTACATGCAAAATATACACGAAAACGAGATATTTCATATTTCATCGTCAACAAACATTAAATCTCACGAAGCGTCTGCAGTCTCAATAACTTCCGGAAAATCTGTCTGTGAAACATTCATATGTATGACAACTATGTAGTTGTGAATAATGGGTTTTCCTAATGAATATTACGCAAATCTTTCTCAAGCACGCATAGATGGTGTTCATCATGAATTACAAACCTATAAAATAAACATGCATAATATATGTGATATGGAATATGTACCAAAGTGTAGTTGCAAATTCCAAAATGCGCTAGTTTAATATGTTTAATATGGAGAGATAAATAAAAAGGCTGACTACTGAGAATAAAGCATGCAGCATATCAATAGTATGCTAAATGAGAGACAAATTTTGCTCTCTTGCCCATTGATTCACCTTACCGGAGCAGTTGCTACAAATAGCTGTAGCAAAATAAAGTTTACTTAAGAATGACTCAAACAATATGTTTTTATCTCTATATTTACTCTGGCAGGAGGGAATAATCAAGTAAAACATTTTTATTCATGTGACGTCTACACTAGAAAAATTCAAGCTGACCGCAATTCTAAGCGGATGCTGTTATATCCAGGATGATCATGATTATAAATTACTATTACATTATGCATGCCAGCAGTACAAGCATCAAGCCTGTATTTTCCAGAATTATAATCAATTAATCAAGTAGATTGCTTTACTCTGCATAACAAGTCATGTTATTTTGCTTTTATCACAGTTGATAGTACCTAGAGAGGCGTGACAGCTATTAGTCGTCGTTTTCCTCATATATGCCAGTGATAATATGAAATCAGTCCTGTCAAGATTGCATATAATCCAATAAAACAATCATTGACAATGCATTAACTGTGAATTCACACCTTTTGTAGCACATTTGCACGACAACATATTCAAATTAAAGTGAAAGGAAGTAGAAATGTCACCATTCCTCCTGTTCTAAAAATGTTGACAGCATAATAATATATACTTATTATTATTTAACGTTACCGACTCATGTATAAGTGTAGGGGAAAAATCACATTAAGTTTTTGAAACAACCTGGTTTGGTACAAACGAGACGCTATCATGCTTTGGCATCATCACAACCACAAGAGTGTTATTTCACTAAAGCCGTACCCATTTTCATGTATAGAAATACGTGTAGAAGTGTGATGTGGTGACATATGAGAATGTAAGTTTCTTTCGTTTTGTTACTTGGCCAGTCTTCCTCACAAAAAGTGTGTCAGAATTCAGAATGATATTATAAATATTTTATTTGAACAGCACAAGTATACACATTGGTTAGATTCGTCGACACACGTAGCAGATCCACGTGAAACATAGACGTCTTTGTGGTCGTCCGTCTCCCTCCTTGGATAATTTTTCATGCTTAGGGTTTTTCGTGTTACAAAACGTGATTAAATAATTTGGAAGGTTGAAGGGATTTTTTTTACTCCAAGACAATTGCTCGTGAAGATTTTAAGCAGGATGCATGCAAGCTGACAAAGCAAAACTTGAAGGTATAAGCAGAAAAAAAGCTTTGAAAAATCCTACTTTATGTTCACTTCTCTCACAAATATGCTAAGGATGTGTGTGTGTGTGTGTGTGTATTTTACGACGAGAATCATATTGCGTCATAACATAACATATAATCATCATCGTTTTATTGTGCTATTTCAAATGAATGAAAAGTAACTTGTAAACCTGTAAGCAGCTTTTGTTGAAAGTACAAAGTTGCAGTGATATGATGAGATGAGGTGGATCATTGGATATAGATTGAAAAAGATGCATCTACATGCTAATACTATATATCTAGTCCATACAAGCATTATCGTCTTGTTCATCATTTCATAAATACAAAGAAGGACAAAGTTTGTGCAAAAAGAAGATAGGGAAACTTGAAGCACACATGAATAAATTCACAGTGAATTGGGAAAATATTGAGCTATCTCAAAATGAGCCTCCCGACAGTCCATAACTTGACGATATTGACGAGCCACTACTTTACGGACCAACTCCAAACTAACCCTAATATCTAAACACAAATACAAAGTTGGGAAAGGCATTCTTGTACAGCTGCATGATAGATAATATAATATTCCTATAGACCATCTTAGGTATATCCACCAACTATATCCACTTCAGTGTGGGTATATTAATAACCACGTTTAGGCCCAACATCATCACGATCTTCACTGTTATTTGAGAGATTTGCTCAGTAGTCCTTTTATCACGTCAATTTTTGAAACATTGCAGATAAAAGAATACCTGAGAAAAGTTGCTAGAAAAAGGGGAAAATAATTAGAGGTCAGTTTGATGACTTGTTGTGTTTCGACATGTCAAACCTTTGACATACATAGACAAACGTGAATACTGGAGTGTGATATCTCTCTCACACCAACAACCAACAACATCATATTTCACAAGCAAATTTTGTTTGCTGGCAGTACACTCATTGCTATAGCGAAATAGCAAAGCTGCAGAAAAAAACATTTTTCTATCGGAAAAGTCGGCAAGCTACATACGTCCTCGTATCATGAAACATGAGCACGAGAGGATAGTGCATCGTGCCTTACCGTCTTTTACAAGTGCCTAATGAGAATCTAAAAGCTAACTTTAGTAAGCAGTAACAATCTTTCTCCACACTTCCATTCCAGTTACGTCTTGGCCAGGATATCATCTTGTGACATTTTTCTTCTTCAAGGCTCACTAACCTTCATCGGTAAGTTTGTGCAAATTATATAACGTCATTTTCATGTGGTTAGGATGAGCTAGGTAATTTGCAGCGTAATTCCCATTCACTTGCATCTCAACCCATGCATATTGCATTGCAATGGAAAGTCAGAGAATTATGTTCATGCTTTATAAGTGTGAACATTTCAAACTCTCAAAATTGATAAGGTATATTGACCAACCCTTTTAAATCTATTACAGTTTAATCAATCAAGCCTTTCAAATTAACATGTCTCTACTTAACTGAGCTTGTTAATTTTCCGTTGATGAACAAGAGCAATTTAACAAACAAAGGTGTGCATTATCAGGTCTAGACAGAGAGGTTTCAATTGTGAAGTGGTAATGCAAGAGTTGTGGGGCAGATGTAGTTTGTGTAACATTGAATGCCGTATGACGGCGGCAAGGAAAACTCACTTTACAGAACAAGATCACTCAGCTTTTCCAACATCATTTTAGAAACATGAGTTCTTTATCAGCTACTTGATACTTTAAATTTTTCCCCTTTTATTCAACACTAATTCTTTCGAGAGGATTTTGTAAACATTGCTACTCATCATAAGTATTATAGTTAGCTACTAACGTGGCTCCTCTTCATTGTGCCATATATATAGCTCTTAGTGGGATTTTAATTTTCTCTAGTATTTAATAGAAAACAGTTAGCGTCGAGGTCCCATATGTTCAATTATTTATTAATGCATTTCCAGTTTATGGTAAGTCAAGGAATTAATGGAATATCGGAGTAGAATGCAAGGCATATAGATTCCTATGATTTTAGTAAGGATTTTGATAGACAGTTGTGTGCATGTGGTAGGTTTGGTTGTAGGTAAATACACTTTCATGTAATATATGACGTAGTTGGAAATAGACTGAAAAGTTAAATCTCAGTATTTTAATGGTAAATGTTTGCGTGGGATTGTTTTGTTGTTGGTTGTTAAACTAGCGTTTGGATAATGATAGAGGTTCGGAATGCTCGTTCATTCATCCTTTGATAATTGTAGACATTGCATTTAAGTGATTGAGGAAGTGACACAACATGTGTGACTTCAGACTTAAAACTGTTGACTGTGTCAGTTTTTCATTCCGTTGACTTGCTGGTTGCCGACATTGAAAATGTAATCGCCGACTATTAAAGGATATTAAATTATCAGCTAAATCTAGCGTATCCATGTGTTCAAGGATGAGCTAACCATGTATTTCATATTTTCTTAAACTTTCAACCGTAGATATTCAATATTATAAGTATCATATGTCATATGTTTAATGTTTGAAAGTTTATACAATTACATGTATTAAAATCATTGTTGTTTCAAACTTCAATCTGAAACATTCTGGTGGCTCAAGACCAAGACATAGCATCAGTCAAACTTATATTGGTGTTAGAACATTGGTGAACACTGAAAATCCAGCTGTAAATTTTAAATAATTTCAGATTGAAATCAACGTAACGTAATAATTCAGATTTGTAAAGTAAAGTATACATTCAATATTGATCAAGCCGGAGAAAGAAGTTAACTGATTTTACACGTTATTACTTTGTTTGTTGTGTATCTTAAAGAAAACTTTTGTTGTTTTTAAATTGAAATTAGTAGAAAACTGCAAGGATTTGTCAAGTAAACAGTACTACAGAGGAAGTAAAAATTGGCCTTCAGCAAGTACTAAACTGCACCACGGATAATATTGCACAAATACTTATACATTTTAGAAATGTTTCAATTAGGGAATTAATGTTAAACATTTTCACTCAAGTTATCCAGTTACTTGTATAATATTAGATTTTTTTAAATTCTGAAAAGTGGTAGTTTGTCAATCCAAGTATAGTCGTTCGAAGCATTAGCTATCAGTTCTCAAAACTTCAAAATCTCTAAACGAATTGTATCTAATCAATGTGATTGACATTATATTATGAGCTTATTTTACGTATAATATTTTAAGTACTTTACTTTCAGAGTGAAGGTCATCTTAAACGATGCTATGTATTTAAAAAACCCCTCCATTGTGGCCCCACAACTACATGGCTATATTATGCATTCCATTCAAATACCATGCAGTGCATTAATGCATAACGACAGACCTTAGATTTTCAAAAACTTTTCAAAATTAAGATTTTTGCAAAATATTGCACTGCATGTTTTAACAATTAAGAAATGCAATAATATCGTTATATTATTATTGCAAAATTTTCTCTGTGATCTTTGTTATTATCCAATAATTTTTTATATTCTAATTTGATCCTTTTATCTAGATACAATCATGGCAGACATGAATGGCAAAGATGCTAGCGATATACCTTTGCTGGCGAACCAATCGCTGACCAATATGAATAACAACGCTTCCGGACAAGTTTCTAATGGACCAGGAGTTTCCGATGACAAAGGGATCACTTACGCAGAACGATCCAGTAATGAGGCTAGAATCAGCCATGCACTAAGCAAGGTATAATACTAGTTTTTTCTGAATATTTCAGAACACCTCATACTCTTCTTTTTATCAAGTAGTGAAATTAAAATTCGATACTAATTAAGGTAAAAAGTAACAAATAAATACAAATTATTTTGAGATTTGCTTTTGTAATGAGCTCAGTCAGGTCAGAGTGTTACAAAATGTGAAAGTATCCTATTTCACTATGGTTAACTTATTTGCAATTTTTTAAACGAAACTTAGTAATAGTAATTAATCCTAAGTGCATCAATGTATGTTGTTAGTAGCAAACAGAATCCAGATGAACAGTTTGTTGCAAAGACACACTCTAGATAATTTTTTACACAACCTCTTCAGCTCGAGATTCGAGCTGAGTATTTAAAGCACGAGGGTACCATCGGGTGGCGCTGTAATATTGCGAAGCTCCAAAGTGTCAGTCAGGCGGGTTCTATACATATTAACTACTAGTAGTGACCCCTCGCTTTGCTGAAGGAGGGTGGGGGTGGGAAATAAAATGCCATAATGTGTGGAAATCTTGAAAAGTTGACATGCTAAATTTGATGTTTAATTGACTACAGTTCATGGATTATTAAAAATCCAAGTCAAACTCCGGGGAATTGCCGCTTGCCTTTTACTTCGGTGCCATTTAAGATCGACCATTGGCTATATGAATCATATGACCGAAGACCACTCCATTAACCATCCAAGTAAATGAAAGTTGGCAATTCCCCTAACTTAAATTTGAGATTTTATGATTTAACCAGATAAGCTAGTGCTGTTTGACACACCCAACGCCCAATACTGCTTGACACATCTAATACCCAGTACTGTTTAATAGAACCAGATTAGTACTTTCGTACAAGTTGTCCATTTAGAAGCTTCTAAAAGGTATTAACCATTCCTTTAAATCCTTTTCTTTTACGAGATCCATAATGCACAATGCATTTAAATCATAGTTTTGATTAGTTCACAATCAGTATTTTGTAATAACTGTCGCACCCTTCGGACATCATTAGCTTTCATTTGATGATATTTTTATGAAAATTCATGCAGTACCTATAGTTGAAAAAGTGATATCACTGACCGCTTGATACGTAATCGAAATGCAGGTAAATTTGTGGACTACGTGAATCTTTGAAAACAGCAAAATGTAGTATAAGATTCCACACTAGGAATTGAGTTTTATCCCTTACTTTTTAAAGCCGCTGCTGCGAAAAGTTAAACAATATAAAACCGTGTAACTTCGATCTTAAAAGAAAATGATTGTCTTGTGATAGCTTGGAGAAATCACTGAAATAAGGAATTCCACTAGCCTAGTTCTTACAGCTCTTGGTTTTAACTTAGCTCTTACAACGATTGACCATATTGCACAAGAAACGATTTCCCATTTCACTCTAAATGATATTGGGCGGATCTATCAGGATTATATATAGCGTGGCCAGTGGCCACCAGCTAGTAATTTGATTAATGGAAAGAACCATGCTGGTATACTTTTGCAGGGGAACCAGGACACAAAAACTGCTTCCAGCTCCAAACGCAGCACACGTATCCGTAGTAGATCCCTGTCAGCGTCCAGTACTGACTCATATAGTTCAGGTAAGTACCTAAAACCTTTGTAACATCGATGTGTGACGAGGTAAAATCTCTATGAAATGAAATAACTAGAAAGGAAATGCTATCACATTCTATCATCATTCAAACTGAAAACTAACGTGTTGTAATGCAACTGCTCATGACAACACATTTAAACTGTATTTGTACTATTTGTAGTGGTATGCAGTATGCATCATAAAACTTTATCATATACTTAGGATCCAAATAATCCTTTTTATATGTGCTCAAATGAATGTATACAATATGCTTGTATCCAGATGTAACTGATAAGTGATAATATAAACCGTTGCCTGCCAGGGCTGCCAGGAATAGGAATTATGGTTGCTCACGCTCGCACATGTTGTTTACTTCGTTTGTTAAAGTGTTCGTCGCAATAATTTAGAGGTAGCAGCGACCCTGATGGCAGCGTAGCGTAATACGCTTTGCCACAGCCGACCGAACGACCGTCAACTTTCATCAAGAGTTAAAACTACGAAACTGTCATACGAGAATATTACAAAAGCAAGGGAGTGACAGTGACATCCACTATCACCACCTTATTTCTCGGCAGGTTTAAGAAAGAGTTCGTATGCACATCAGACAAGAAACGCGTTTCATGCATGTAGTGTTTACAAATTGTATTGCTTCTAAATGTAAGTAAGATAGATACCTACGTCTTTTTATGATTACACAAACTTCGTTAAACATCAAAAAGTTCTTTCAATCTCTCTTTCCTTGAGTTCAAAGCTAACAATGTGTGAGCTTTTGAAGTTTAATATTGAAGCCTACGGTTGTTTGAAAGTTTTTCATTTCCTCGTATAATGTAAATGAAGTAACTTTCCCTTCATATTTTTTTTACTTCCACTTGAGTGTTCCTCTATCAACCTTGGAGAAGTTTGACTCAGCATGTATGACCTTTCCAGAAAAAAAAGATTCATTAGCCATCATTTTATTCTGAAAGGTAGCATGAATACGGGTAGTTGCCTTTTGAAGTAGAGATTCCTTTGTAGGGTGGAGATCCTTGCCATAAGTGGGTACGTCAACGACTCACAAGGTAAAAGTGAAGGTGTTGGATGCTACGACGCATTATTGATATCTGGAATCACGCCATAGCAATTTGATTTCTCGAAAATACATTTTATTTTATTTTAAGGTTGCATATGCTATAGCCAAGTCGGGATTGCAAAGAAATGTCTAATTTCGTTGTGAGCTGCATTGCTTGCATGGAATTGTTACATAAGAAGGAGTGGGATGCAACGAAGAGTCCTCTTTCTCTCAAGTTCTCTTTTGTGCAGTTCATGAGAAAGGCAATGGGAAGACGTGAAAAGGAAATCGTGCCAGGGTGTCAATAATGTGTGAGAAAGTTAGTGTATATCGCGTCATTCCAAATTTTTCTTCTCCTCATGTAGTAATAAGAATCTTGAGTCTCCTTCATCCAGCGTGGCAGGGTAATGTAATACATTTTAAATTCCCTAGTTATGTGGGAAATGAAGAGCATAAGTATTGATATTTTTTCTAAACTTTTCATTTGTTCCGTCTTGTACTTACGTTGTCTTGTACTTAACGTTTCAAGGGAAGTGGAACCAGCTCCACTTTCCAAGTTGCACTATAATACTTTTCTGTTGAGTCTTTTACTTTCGATCCTGCATCTTCTCTTGCACACAGTGCACTAGAATGTTTTCAGCAGTCCCAGAGCCAAACTAGTCGTGTTTTTGTGCAGATGTCTCAGGTTCACTCGCCTAGTTCAGAACTACTAGTTCTGCTTTCCTAGTTTGAGTTTTGTTCGTTGGGGAAAGTCACTCTTGTGTTTCATAGAGTATGAGAGGAGAGAAAGAAATGCTATCGTTCGTGCATGATAATGCTATGCTGTGTAGCCGGGGAAAATGTGAATGAATGTATATTTCCATGCATGCTTCTTATTCCTCTGGAGAAAGGCCCCTGTTTTTCTCTTCTTTTCAACCGTGACTGTACAGGAATTCTATTGAAAATGATACTGTCTTTATGAAAACCGCCAGAAATACCTCATTTGCAGAATACGAACGAACTCGCAAGCACATGTATTTATTCTAATAGAACTTTTAGCGATTATAGTTTGCCAAAGCTGAACAAACTTGAATGTATGTGGTTGGAAAGGTGATATAGGAATGAGTTTTTGCTCTCTGCATTTTAGGGTCTTCACACACTGCTTTTAGTCTAGCGGTCTAACCTTATGTGGGGAATCGGACCGCTTCATGAAGCCAGGTTTTTTGGCAGAGTGCCCAAGGAACCATTTCATCGCGTAGTGTGTATGCCGTTGATGTAGCTCCCAGTTCCGTCAGTATTCATTTTGATTCCTTGCGGATTTGTTGTGAGTTTGTATGCTCCAGAGAACCTGCATTGCTGATTTTCATCGTTTATTTCACTTATTTTTTTGAAGAATTGCTCGAATATCCCGGCGAAAAGGCGAGAGAAAGAGGATGTGTTATATGGATTTTATGTGGTTGTGATAATTTTACGTGCCATTTGTGGCTTGTTTAGTCCCATCCATAATTTTTTCTCCTTAGTGGAGGGATTGTCTCCTCTCTCGCCGAAACCTAGACGTGTCAATCTATTTATAAGCAAAAGTTGTACAGTGCAAGGTGGTGTTTTTATGATAGTCTCATCATTCAAAAACTCCCGTTTCCAATTAATTTAAGCTTGTCAAGTTCTTGTATTTTGATTTAATTCCACATTTTTCAAAACTTTGTTCCACAAACCTTAATCAAACTCCAAGTGAGTCATCACACAGCAGCGGCTGGTGGGTACAAAATTACGTGAAGAAAACTCGGGTTGAATGAGATGGGGAATCTCATGCAAGGCTCATTCTCTCTGCCAAGTTTCTAACACTCCTCAATCCAATCCTCTGTAAATCTTCTCTAAAATATGGAATACTTATGGGAATAAGTAAATGGACGTATGTTTGTATACAATATTTACTTTTATTAAAAGCTTTTTTCATTTGTTATGCTAAAATGCTACTTGTTTAACTATGTATGTACATAGTTCACTCAATATTTGCTTAGAGAATTTATGTTACCACTTGCCGTCAAAAGAATGCACAATTGTGCGACACACACACACACTGGTACTCGATGAAATGACACCACATTTATTGTGTTCTCAACTTACATCATTCTAAAATATTGTTATCACATTAACCCATTCACACACACAGCTCTTATGTCCCTCAATTTATATTCGCTCTGCCTTTACTCTCTTTATGTCTCTTTCAAACCCTCCCGTTTGAGATTTATTATACCATATTTTCCCCCACACCACGAGTTTTTTTGTTTTGCAAATCTCCCTTCACAGCCAGGCACAAACCTTCATTCGCATATATGAACTTTCTGTACAAATCGAAACAACGCTGGAAGGACAGAAAGTGGTTTTCAAAAGACTAGCGAACATTTGCAGGTTGAAAACTAAATCAGTTCCGTTGTTCCCCTGGGCACAATTGTCCCCATTTAGAGTATATAAAAAGGATATTGATGGTAATTGTTAGCATTTACATTTATTTAGTTCGAGCAAATATTTAACGGTTGATTAAACCATCGTCGTTTCGCTCCGTACTCAAATATCATTACGGTAAGTATTGTTACAGACTTAATGTGCATATGCGGTTATTTAGATTTGAATAGATAGTTGCGACGAAAACATCAAGTCCAATTTTTCTCGGTTGACGCACGCAACTTGCCGGTGGAATAGATTATTCAACATTAACATGAGCTGGAACTGGAAATCTAGAGGTCACAGTCTGAAACATGCCTGCAGATTTACAGATATGTTTTGAGCATGCAAGTATGCAAGAGAATATTTATATTGCGTCGCGTCGGCAATTGTATATTTCTGGACAGATATGAACGGAAAGCTTTGTTACATTGCGATTTTTACACTGTCTTCATGGCCTGCTATATTGATGAATGTGTTTTTTTGTACAATTACTCCCATCTATATACCTAGCATCAGTCTCCATCTACCGATATAATGAACTGGGCCACTTCTACTTTTATACTTCGTTTACAACACATTATAAATAAATGATCAATGTAAATGTTGCTTACTGCAGTCTGTAAGAAGAGAGGATTGTTTTTTCATAAGGAGTATGTAGGTCAGTCCGGTAGTCACTATAAATAACAGGATAGTACATAGGCACGTAAAAGTTAAGACTTTCTTTTAAATCAAACGTTCGTAATAATAAAGCGAAACAAAATAACATAGAATCGATAAATTAATGCGGCGAAAATATACGATTTTAAAATTAGAAGAATTAATAATTTATATTGTGTAGTCTCCACAAGTCTTCGAGACATGGGTGTGTAGCTTCGGGTTTTTTTTAGCTTAAAGTCGAAAGTCTTTACGACAAGAGGGGAGTGTGCAGAGGGAGGAGGGGGAAAAAGAGAAAAGTCTGTTTTCAACGTTTTGCTTGCCTTTTTGATCACGGTTGTTCTATCAAGGTGTACGTCTAATAGGATGGAAGTGATATTATGAATAATGATTCTATAGAGTTTATTCAGGTTCACAAGTGGCTCACAGGAATACCACTATTATTCCTTTGTTTTTCTCACTTCCCTTGAATGAGACAGTTTGATAAGTATGCATGGGAGGGAACATGAGATAGGGAATAAATAAGAGTTATTTTGGAACATGCACAGTAAGTCACAAGTGGATTTATCTCTCTTCCTCCTTCGCTTTTCACGGGACTGAGTTTTCATTACACTACACTTTAGTAGAGGCATGCTGGCAGGCTATACATATAAAGAATATCAAGCAAACAGGGAATCCTTCAAGATCGAATTAGAGACGGTCTTTCATCATCTCATGTATAATACAGAGAACGAAAAAAACTCTTTAGTAAATCATTAGCATGAAACTGTGAAGAAGAGTGTTGGAGTAAGCTGGGATTAAATCACTCATGCCGAGGAAAATTTACTTAACTAATTAATCTAATTCATTAACTTCAATAGCACTAGTCAACAACAAATTAGGTTGAGAGATGGACTGGGCCCTGGTTGCATCCTTTTTTTTACAGTACGTCATTCCGTCAAGGGAAATGGGACTAGAATCATGAAATATTGTTTTTTCGTTCTCTGTACATTTAGGTCTACCTTGTTGGATGGGAATACGAATCTAGAATGAGAATCATGTAGAGCACATAAATCATCTGAATATAATTGAAGTAGACCTCTTGTCAGGCAAGTAGAGGTAATTTTGCGTGTTGAAATTCGGTTCGCTATCCCTCCACTTGGAAATTTTCCATGCGTCATGCAACACTTTCAAATAGAAGAATTGAAACTGATAGTGGGTTTGGGATTCATTCAATCAAAAAGTATTCATTGTGCTTGATGAAATCAGAAATGGTAGTTCGTAGTTCCAGCTAGGTAAGTGGTTTTAACTTGATTTATCATTCATCCTTGTGACTTCTCTTGAGACGAGAGAGATGCATGAATGGCGTAGCCAGTCAAGGTGGAAAAAGGGTGCCGGTTTCAATATCCCCTTGTGTACTTCACGTTGTTGAATATTCGACAGAATTTCATGATTCCTCGAGTCACTCCGGCATGAAAGCGTTTCCATCCTCTGCTCTCTCGTTCTTTTTCAGTTTCGATTTTTGTGAGGAAAAAATTGGATGTAAGGTAAAACTAGTGCTGGTGTGCTTATTTTTCTTGATACTCAACCCATCTGCTCATATCAGCCGGTGGAAAACTCAAATTTTAGTGTATTTCTTTTGATAAGACTTGAGAAAGTAAGAGCCCATCTAGTTTCACTTCGAGATCGATCAAAATCTACAGAGTCCCATCCATTTTATTACTTGCATGCTATATTCTGATACAAGGACGCCAAACTTATGCAACTTTAAGCGTTTGAATTATGCAACACCTGAGGTCAAATTATGCAAGATTATGCAACCAAAAAATCGG
>JAHZNA010004710.1:0-12094 GCA_027743935.1 Sinodicranocentrus sp. ZH6 | reverse complement strand
CCATAGAGTTGAAGTCTGCTTACGGACCCCCAATTTTTGGGGGATCCGTAACCCGACTCTGGACTCTAACTAATGTATTTTATAACCTCTTTGGGTTACAGACCCCCACTTTGTTTTAAAAAGTTTCGATTATCAACTCTATTCTCAACTTAACATTCGATTCTCAACTCAACATTCGATTCTCAACTCAACATTCGATTCTCAACTCAACATTCGATTCTCAACTCAACATTCGAATCTCAACTCAACATTCGATTCTCAACTCAACATTCGATTCTCAACTCAACATTCAATTTTCAACTTGACTTTGTATAAAAAAGGGGGGTCCGTAAGCAGACTTCAGCCGGCAATAGCATGACTTAGTCGCACTAAAATATAGACATTTGCTAATGATTTTATTATTAATTTACGTTCTCCATCTAAATGCATTAGTTCGCAGAAAAATACATTTTTAGTTCCTTTTTTTTCATTTTAAAGCATTAGTTCGCTGTAAAAACCCAAAAATTCTTTTTACGAGGCTAACAAACTTAATCCCCTCACTCATTATCAGTCTTCCGGTATAAAACGTTGTGAATGTATACAAGGAGTATTGAGTATTGGTGGTGATATTGACAAATGACAAAAGAATTAAACTTTAATATCTCCTTCGTTAGAAATCTTGTATAATATAAATATAGAACTTCTCCCAGCGAACTTTTAAATGGAAGCAGTATCTTTCAATTTTCCCAAAGTTTCAAGCTATTTTGTACTCTATTTGGGTATAAAGCATCTCTTCCACGCTACAGCAGTTTCCCCTTCCCTTTTTCATGAAAATATCTTTAAACTGTGTATCTACTAGATATTATTATGTAGTTGCCAGCTGCACTCTAGGAAATAAAGTTACGAGCTGGATGGCTCATATTTTTATGTATAACAGCGTTCCCGACACACTTTCATCTCAGAATTTGTCCCAAGTTTTCCAAAAGGGATGCCTATGAACATTATTAGTTTTGAACAATTTTAAATGTAAAGCTTTTAATCGAGCTGGTTCACAGGGATTTTCAAAGTATTCGTTTTGATTCAAGTTTTAAAATCTCGTTTATCTTTATGTCAAAAATGTAACCCAATTTCTGGTAGTTAGTACTAAATATCATGCTTTATCTTTTCAGTAAGTTCCAGGAAACTGACATAATACAAAGCATCAGAAAAAAACGTGGTGCATTGTAAAGAAAATGTTACATTTCTCACTTCAATCTCACCGAATTAGATCATTCCTATCAGCTCCAAAATTATAGCAACTGTCAGATCATGATTTCAAACGTTCGTATTAGACATTTGAACGTATACATAATATTTTCAGTAAGAGTTGGAAGCTCATGACTATGACATTTTACCTATATTTAGTTGTTTCTGGAAAAAATCGAAAGCGATATCCAATAATATTGTATTCTTAGAACTTCTCTCACCTTCCTGGCTTATCAGCTTTGAGCTATCGCTGATTAATGTGCTTTTCCAGTACTTTCCACCATACATAAACTTTGATTCATGGGAGTTCGTCCATTAAAGGAACACCAACACAAAATATATCTAGTCTGAATCTACCATAAACATACATAAAGATCTTTTGAATCTACCAATTTCTTTGTTTTGTTGAAATTATGTCAAATTACTATGATAGTTTTTGAAAAAGAGTAACAAAACAAATGCCCTTAAACGCCTTTATGGTAGGTACCTTTAAGCTAGGATATTGGATGCATAATGCTAGTTCGTGAGTTTATTGTTCGGATGTGACTTCCGAGGGTGACATAGTCGTAGGAGTTTTCGGGTATATTTCCAACGGTTTGGGTATGACGTATATCTCCTTTAAACAATGAACATAGCGTATTAACGGGAAACTCATAAGGGTAGGTAAGTGGCAAGCTGGAAGTAATGCGAAGTGAACACACAAACACAACATGCTCAATGTACATTTTGGCAAGTGCTTTTCTCTCGCTCAACCAGCCTAGTGTTCAATAAAAGTGTTCCTAAAGTCATTTAGACTTAAAGAGCTTTTTCCAGCTAGCGTAAATGGATTGAGCAGGAGGGGGTGTGCACACACACAACTGAAAAAGTAGTCGTAGAGGAAACAAGTAAGCTAGTTATTTTGCACTACATAAGACAAAACACATGGAGAGCAAATCGTGTCGGTTCCCCTTTTTGTCTTGTCTTGCTTGATGTACTCAAATAAACTTCGGATTTTCCTTGACTAACTCGCAAGGACTGGTGAACATAATAAGCACGTTGGTAGTTATGTATTATGTAACTTTCTCTGAACATTGTATACTATTGCACTCACAAAAAGCAATGATTTACACTATCTTAAGGTCTCTCCCCGGGTCATGCTTTTTTGGACTTCTCAGGCCGTCTTCCTTCGGAAACTATTATTGGTTGGACACCCTGCCATGCATGTCCGTAATAAGTTAAGTAAGAACAGTCTATGACACTACAACAAATCCATCCGTTATATGCAACAGAGTGAGTATAATAGCAGCTCATTTATCATATCTGGATGTACAGCGTATGTATTATACAACGATACCTTCTAAATCGCACATTTTTCATCAGCTTGTATATGCCCACGTGAAAGGAAGCTGGAAGCAGACGGTGGGAATTTATTCCATTCCATAACTTATGAGGATAGAGGGAGATTATTATAATCGTAGTGGTCTCGGTAGGAGATCGTGTGCAACAACTACCTATGTTGGGATTGGGAACGTTAAGTGAAACCTTATTTGCTCTTTTTGTAAAAGCGAACCATAACCACGAGTGACAATACAAGATAGCAGAGATGTAAAAATGGAATTGATACTCTTACAAAGGAGAGTGCTGTGAGCACATCGACAGCAGAATGGAACAGAATCTTTCTGTCTAAAGAATATCCACTTTTTGTCGTCTCATGCCCAGAGAGAAAGCACAAGAACTCAATTTACGGATTTAGAGTTCATTTGGAGCGGAAGTCACGTCGCAATTTCCAACCTACAAACTCCAGCTGACTCTTCCCCTTTGATACGCTTACCAGCACTTGCTCCTTTTTCCTCTTATCGTCTTAAGAAATACAAGAGTGAAAGAAAAGTCAAAAAGGAGTAGAAAACCGTGCTTTTATCCGATCTCTCACTAACACTCCCATTTCTACTTTCTGCTCTTCCCTTCACTCATTTTCCTGTGGAGGGAAAGAAGCTATGAGCTGATATAAAATGTGTGTTGACGAGAAATGTACACTCGTGCTTTATGGTTTTGCTGTTTCCTATCAACTGCTTCGTTTTGCTTGGAGAGATTTTCTTCTACAAAATATCATTTTTGCCATTTTTGGCGAAACATAAAGTGAAGAACTCACTTTTCCCTCCATTTCGTCATGATCGTTGGTAAGAATACTTATTGTGTGTGTATGTTCGAGTCAGGTAAGGATGATCAATGATAGGGGAGCCGATGTCTCTAATATATCAGCCGTGTTCGTGATCGATGCTTTTATACAAGAGCTTATAAAAAGTGTGCGTTTAATAATAATGTAATGGTTGACCCGTCTTGCAGTTTTTCTTTCTATCCGTGGCATTAGCCGTCCTCCATTCGATGAGAGAAGCCTTTAAAGGAAGGCGATTCAACAGTCCCTCACGTTTTCCTCGTTGTTCCGTCGATTTCCCACTGCGAGATTTTTTTTCATCTAAAATATTGAAAATGGCTACTTACTACTTACCAAAGTCTTGTGTGGTACGGCGTGCAAAGGATCATTAATAAATGGAACTCGTCTAGCATATCCAATATGCAGGACACAACCACACTCTTTCAATTTCTCCTATATAGTCTAAGAGCTACAATAAAGATAATGGGCAGTAATAGGAGTGGAAAAACCATCTCGCAGCAAAAATGAACCAAAAGGCTCTTCTTGTACTTAGTATATTGCATATATAGTCCACATAATATTCTCCTTTATGTCCTTGCCATATATGATTCTTGGAGATGCATACATGTGTAAAATTATGTAGATGGAAAAAGTATATAACTTTTGAAAAAGGCAGAGTACCTGCGAGTGATGTCTTTGTGGGGTATTAAGCACACCGACAAGGACCAGCGTGGAGTATTTTATTCTCCCATCCATCCATCGTTTTCAGTGGAAGCTGTGCCAAATAGAGAAAATTCCTACTTTTCCTTCCTCTCCCAGCACTTCCTCTTCTTTTCTTCATTCGTCACTGGTGAAAAAATAGTACTACAATGTATTATTATCTCGCTGGTTTTCTCTTCCTCTCTCTTATTTTTCCATCCTTTCTTGTAAAATGTCTACTTGTCTTGTTGGTTTGTTAAGAATGCTTTTACTTTTTTACTTTGTTGTCTCCCTAGCTGTGTGAATGGATAAAACACCTTTTGAAAAGCTGCATAAAGAAAGTGACGCGACTCTCCTGATGGTGCACTCAAATAAGACAGTTGAACAAGGGATTGCGCGTTGTAAATAGACATGAATGCAGGGATGGAAAGAGACAGGAAGCGAGGCGTCATTAGGTACAGGCCACGTAGTCAAGAGTGTCCGCGTCCGCTTCTTCTATTTACCAATGTGGCATTCCCGAGTAGAAAAGGGAAAGGTTTCCACTGGGACAAAACCCTGTGATGAGCTTCTTTGTCTCATTTTACACAAAAAAGTCAGGTTGACTGATATGCAGCAATAATGGAACACCGAGGGAATATCTATGAGGGCTTGATGCTGGTTAAAAGTCGGCATTGCCCTGAATTCCTTTTTTCAGGGGTGGTTGCTTCCTCTGCTCATGAACTTTTTTTTGTTCAACCGCGTTGTCTTCGTATGTTAAGTTTGCCATTGTAACTGAGGTGATCGACGACTGCACCGATTCTCGTTACTTCTTCGGCATTGTATCCAGCTGATCGTATCTCAAATTGAGAATTCAACTCCCGTGCTTGAATGGTAGATTAGCTAGAGGGCGAAATAGGTCATTTCAACTAGACAGTATTGCATGATAGTCGTTTTGAGGATAGTCTCAAAATTCAATTCTCAGCAAGTCTTCACTCCAGACATTGTGTGAGGATTCATTTGCTTGAATTCACTTTAACACAAAAGATGTACATTAGGGATAAAGACATGTTTCGAAGGGCAGAGATAGTTGGTAATTCGACCTAGCATTATTTATTTATTCCCCGTTTCTAATGACGTTTCGAGCTTGACAGATTTTCTATTCTCTGCGTGAGCTGCCTATTTAGTTGAGAATCTTTTTGTAAGGGAATCTTACTATGTTGAGCATTGACACAGGTAATCAAATTCGGCTAGAGATACCCTTGCGTCGTGATTCATTACCAGACATGTATATGTGTGTACATTATCGAGCTCGGGAAAATATATTTTTCACACACACTACGGCGTTGCAGATGGTGAGTTATGAATCGCTCTCAAGGGGAAAATCATTGTATTTCCAACAAACAACTTTTTTCTTGTCAATATCCAATTTTTCTCAGTTGAATAAAAATTGTGGTCGCTGCTGCTCCGCGTAGGGCGAAGCCTTCGCTTTGATGTGTTCATCCCACAACTCAACACACAATAAGTAATGAGTAAGAGAATAAAAATCGGCTACCTAACTACGTCCAAGTCCGAGTTAACTACATTATTTACAACATGTCTTCAATCTACATGATGGTTAATTTTATTTCTGTAACGTAATAGAACAAGCAAATGACAATGAAATGTAAGCCAATTGTGGGCAAATTCGGTTTAGTAGACGTTCCCTCTGGGTTTATTCCTATCAACTTTTGTGGAGAAAACTGAGTTAGGGGCATTGCGTCTACATCCACACTCGATTTAATATTTATGACCAAGTAATTGATCATTAAACTGGCAAAAGAGTCAAGTTAGGGTTGTATTAGTAATCAACTCATCATAATGCTAAATGTTTCAACCTAGCTATAAACATTTTTTAGTATATATATACTACATACAGCTACGCACACATGCAACAACTTGAAAACTGTCAATTATATAAGATTTCGGTGGACATTCTTTCTTTTATAGGTTCAGTGACTTGTAAAAAAAGATAGGAAGAGCGCCATTATTCTCCGAATCTTTTATGGTTATTCATCATCGATCGGTGTTTAGCACGATTTCAAGTTGCCTTTTCCTTTTCCGTCTACTCTCCCCTCTCGAACGGGTTCCAGTGTCGTTTTGCATTGTGCATGATAGCACAAAATTAGAATTCGTACTTTGCAAATAAGATATCTTTAAAGAATGAGGCGCGCATAGTAGATTTTGTATCACACACTGAAGCACCAGCAACTCGGAAGAGTATGATATTCCCAGGAGCTTACAAAGAATATGAGTTCGCAATAATGGTATCTGTCATGTTAATTATTGATAAGCCGGTGAATTTTCATGCCGACTATATGTCTCTAATATCAGCTGTAGAAAAAAATTGGGCAGGGTAATTGGTCAGACACATCAACATGTGCAGGCAGAAAATGTCTACAATTTTCTGCTGCACTCCTGCAAAACAACTCACAATCAGTCCATGGTTTACTTCAAGTACGTATATGAAATGAATGCCACTTTCAAGTCCACAACATCTAACATCACATGCGAAAACCACGTACATATATTAGGAAGGTTCGTGTCGTATAAACTTTGTCTAGTTTAGTAGCATTATCATTTTTCAAACTTCATGGCAGCCTTGCTCATTATTATGTAGCACAAATTGAGTCGATCGCATATTCATTTTGATGGTTGCATAAAACTTTAAATTTCCTTAGGAGCACACCACTAAAACATGTATCCATCCTTGCCCAAGTTATACCATTCGATTCACCTGTGTCAAGCAATTTGCTTTGCAGAAATGTACATTACACGTCTGCGTTTTACACCGAGTCAACAAAATGGTAAAAGTGGTGGCAAAAAAACGGTACAAACAGACTTGCATTATTTTACGTGGGACAAAGCTATACACTAAACATTCCAAGTTACAAGAGAGAAGACAAGCGTGGTGAATGGTGAAAGTAGTTTCTCTAGAAGTGTCTCATATTCTCCCAGCAGATATTTTACACAGTTTTCCTCCATATGATCCCGTGTGAATTATGCATGTCGTGTTAACAATTCATTTCTCTCTTGCATATCTACATACGTTTTGGCAACCGGTGAACTTCACTGTTAGTGGAAAGAAAACTGGGGAAGTCCAAAAGAAAAAAAATACTATAGAGGAACTATAGAGGAAGCATTATAGTTGAGGGGAACAAACAAAATATCTTTTTATTCCTCTACCACCAACAGCGTAGCGTTTTTCACGCTCTATTATATGATTTTTCTCACATGACTTCTTTTCAAATGACATGTATAATGACAATCTTAGTGATATATGGCGTAAGCTAAAACTAACCCATAGTCAAGAGCGTTAGTGATCTATGAAAAAGAAATTGTAAATAACACAAGACACGACAAAGAGAAATGCCATTATAAATACAACAACCAAAACGATCATCCATGGCGTCATGTGGGACAGATATGGTTTAGATTAGCTCCTTGTCAAGTCTGTGTGATTCCTTATCTGCTAAAGCTGAGGAAGCTCATAATTTATAATCCTCGTTGTGTCGATGTGCAAAGATAAAAACGTTCTCTGAAAAAATGTGTTAACGTTTCGCAAATATTTCATACGTGCCTTTGCGAGATTGTAAAAGACATTTGGGAAAACACACTCGTGTATTCACTTTACAAGCTGGCGAGTGACAGGCACCTCCAGATCCTATATATTTTACGAACTTGCTATTTGCCTTTCTCCACTTCTACGTGACACACAGAGACAGGAAATTGTCCGCGAGACTTTCCATCAGAGAGTAATTAGCAAGCTCATTGGTACATTTGTGCGTTTCCTCTTAGTCCACACAGTTCTCTGTGTTTTACTGCGGTAATGAGATTGCTCCTGACAAAATGTAAAATGCTAATATTACCAGCTCAGAGAAGTTGTGGTGTTCGTTAGCTGGCTAGTTAGTGTTAGATGGACGCTTACAAAAGAAGTTTTTTTCTTCGTTTTGTAGCATCAGCAACCCTGTATTCCCACACTTTGAGCAAGTCCGTAGGGAAAGTGCATGGCAAATGGTAAAAAGTATGTATTCATAGATGATGTGAGAGGGTAAAAACACAACACTCTGGTTTAAGTCGTTTCGACTGTTCAACAGCCTGGTGGAAATTGATGATGAAAATCCACTGGGAAAACAGGGACGACGATATTTGAGCGTGGGATCGATCACGTTTGACCATTTCTCTTCTCTTTTTCCGGATTAAAACATGATGAAGTAGATATATAGTGGATAGAGTCTAGTTAAGGAGTACAACATGTCCGTCAATCATGTAGATGGTGGCTAGATAAAAACTCTGAGCTTGTTTTCGTATGACAATGTGAGTTTCGTAAGAACTCTTGCAGCACAAACACACTACTCTCACTTGACTCCACTTTCGTACTCCTTTGTATAATGATACTGATGATGCTAAGCCTGTAGGAAAAAGTTTTTACAACACTTATATAGGTAACTATCACCTTAATCACCGTCACATTTATAACCGTTCTGCTATAAGTTCATCATGTGAGTTTAGTGGATGAGATCGTCGCACCAAATGGATCTCTGTGACGTGATGAGTATAAAGCAGTTCTTGATGGATAATGATGAAAGATGATGAGGAAGGATGATGATGGAAAAGGAAAGCCTGGCGGCCATGGCTACTGCCTTAGTTCAACACACTCACAAGTCGTGGGTCCGTGGTGGGAATTCGGGTATTTACATACGACGTGTGTCTTTATGGCAGTGCTCCGGTTTTTTCCTCGCAAGAATAAGCCCTATAAAAGAGGAAATGAGATGGATGACAGGACATGCATCTTCTCATAATGAATCACGTTCCCCACCAACATCCCAACTAGCAATGCGAATACTTCCACCACACACCACACACCTACTGTCACTCTCCCATCATCATGCATCAGTGGATCTGGATGTGAACACTTCTATTGGGAGAGAGGATGGTGATGTGTGTGGAAAAATAAAAGTTATATATGCATCTGTATCCTCATTTTATCTCTGTGATGATATATAACATTTGAGTTTTAAAACATTTTGCATATTTGCAAATGCAAGGACATTTCTATAAAAAATGCTGTGGAGCGAAAAAAGTGTCTTTGGTGAAGATATACGCTATACAGAGTGAAGGACTCGAGAAACTCCATTAGTCAGAATAATTGCACTCTAAACTTTGTACATAAAGATGGGGAAAGGAAAACGTTAAAATTTTGGGGGAGGTATCTTGCAGTTATCTGTTATTACCACGTTTTCATGCTTGCTCTGCTTATTTTCATCAAGGGAAATGAGAAAGTTCAAATGTGAGCAGATGTTGGAATCTGTGTGAAATGTATACAAAGCTCTGAAATTCTAACGGCTGGATTTGTGCTCTTCTAGTTTTTGGAATGGTGGGATATTACCTAGAAGAAGCCACAGAGTGAAAGCTCATGCTTTACTAGGTTCTGGATGTAATTAGGAATCACGAATAGTCAGGAAATTAGGGAGAAGTGTAGAGAAAAATGTAATTTTGACAGTTCTCCCAAATTTAAGTGGTATTAAGAAAGTTGGTTCCTTTAAACTGATGCACGAAGTACTTGATGACATAAATTTCGCATAAAGTCTTTCAAAGTTGGACAAGTTGGAAACAAGAGTTTATGGGCCTAGACTGTTAATTAGAAGTAACACTTTCTTCCAACTTTGCCGATCGAACTCAACAAAAAGCACAGCAGCACTCTCCAATTAAATTTTTTCCAGTAATTTTAAAAGGATTTATGTTATAAGTATTATTTGGTATACAACTTGAACTTATAGTGAAGAAGGGGGTCAGTCAGGCTTGCTCAGATTATCGTTGTAAAGCTATTTTTAACATGGAGATGGATAAGCGTGATTGTTAACTGACCCATTGCGAGGTGGACATTTTACAGATCGCGAGAATTATCATCCAAGAATTTTATGATATCAAAGTATTGTCATAGAATGTGAAACAAATACATACCACCGATGACTACAAAGGGACAACAGTTGAAGATGGAAAGAGTATTACGTAATTTATAGGTTCTATTGGATATACTTTGAGATTTGGGTATTTTTTCTAGCCATTAAGTCTGCTATATGTCTTTATGTATAAACATTCGACACGTGATATTCTATTCTTAACAATTAAGTAAAAGTAAGAATACTTAAATATGCATACAACGAAGCAAGTGAGCTACTTATTCTTGGAAAATCATTTTGCGAGAGACTGCATTTTAAAAATTGAAAAGAATGTAAACAGACACATGCATATTACACATATCTTTATATTACCTACTTATTTATTCGCCCACGATACACATTGAAGAAACTTACTTTTCAAGAAGGAGGGAAGAAAAAGTGAAAGATGAAAGTTGGTTTGTAAATGGCAGTCGTACTATTTCAAGTAGTTGCGGTAGCAGCTCAAAAGTCCCAATTAAGATTGTTCAGATCACATCTCGCAAGTTGACTCACGTCAACAAAACTTACTTTTCACAGAGTTTTCACTTGGCTAAACCTCACGTTGTGGCATCCCGTTAACTGGAAACTTTGTCCATTGCGAGATTCCAATCTTGCTACCGCTAAACTAAGCCCAAAACCAACTGCACTGACAAATACAGGTTCTTTTTTGCATGCATCTACTTTTTATTACTCGAGTTTTTTTTTCACAATCAGTGGTGGCTTCCCTGTTTTCTCATTTCTTGGTATTCGTTTTTTCACATTTCCTCATCACGCCATGCACGTAATAATGAGAGGAATTTTTTGAAAAAAATTCAATAGGTAGATATGTTTTTTTTGCAAGTCACTTACATCAGGTTGAATGAGCAGAAGGATGAAGAGTGGGTAAGGAATGAAGTCAAATCTGAGTCTTTTCTAAATTCTAAGTATTTATACCCCTTCACGCATCCTTGCATCTGTCTCAAGTTGGTTTCTGCGCTCGTTATTATATTTTCTTTGCAAGAATCTAGTATGAACTATAGCTATACACAGCGTAGCCAATATTCCAGCAATCTAATTTACGCAGTAGAGCACAAATTATGTGGATCTATTGGCTTACAAGGGAAAATACAAATTTCTACTTAACCCACTCACAAATGAACTTCAACTCTGCGTTTTATAGGGAAAAAAAATAGAACGCCACAGGGTGGGATGACAGGGTTTTTAATCATGTATACGTGCTTCCCTCTGTTCCTCGAAGTTAGGCGTGTCAGAAGCAATTATTGAAACAGGATTTTAATCAACGATTCATTGAAATTCTCTTCTTTCCTTTTCAAGACTTCTTCGGTATGGCGTGCTCACTCAGTAAAAAAAAGTTGTTCAAAAATGCTCACGGAAATACGAACAAAGATTCCTTTGTCGTTGCCAATGTAAATGTATACGAATGAGAGTTGTCAGTGAGCATGTAGGTATTATGGTATATGGGAAACGGACACCAAGTTCTCTCCTCTGCACGGCAAAGTAGAATGAGCCGAAATGCTGAGCTCACAACGCTTTTTAATATCACTCGACTCGACACTAACAGGGAATGAAAGTGCACGCCGCTTCTGAATGATTTCTGGAGAAAGTGTAGCCTGAAGATATTACGTGGAAGCTTGAGTAAGACAGGCTTTCCCATTGTGCAATTTTATATCACGAAGAGGAGGGAGCATGTCGTGAAACTATGAGTATTCAGGCCAGAAGGCAACCAACAAGCATACAAATAAATGGGTACGAATAAAATCTGTAGGTATTGGCGAGTGTTAGAGCCTATAGACGATATGCTGTAGGCGCTGACACTAGTTTTAAAGTGCCAATGATTGACACATTGCCCGTTTCTGTATTTACAGAAGGCGTGCGAATACATTTTTTACGGAACGTTTTATGGTTTATTCAAGAAATGTAAGCTCATTGCATTTCTTCAAGCAAACCCAAATATACAAGTTTACAATATATTTTAAATTCTAACGAGGGAATACGTTTTGGTGAAGTTTAAACCAAGCCAAACGAAATATTGGTTCTAGTGTACTTTATGGCGTAGATTACGAATCTGAAATCCGTTTTCTGT
>JAHZNA010004709.1:0-17887 GCA_027743935.1 Sinodicranocentrus sp. ZH6 | reverse complement strand
ATTGTTAGGTTAATGTTTTAAGTGCGATTTAAAAAAGTCTTATTTGCGAGCTCAACTTGGTCGTTTACAACGGTTTATTTTTGGTGTAGAGACATTTTAAGGATATTTCATCGCGCATACGAATTATGCATTAAGTTGCAATTAGCAACGCGCATGCGTATAATTCATTTGCAAAATGAATCTCATTGAAGTATTCAGTCACCAGTCACTACTTTACCACCGTCATCCAATGCCAGCCAAAACTGCTCCGATTTTCTTCATTCTTTTTTTAAAACTTATTCATGAAAAAAAATCATCCCCCAAAGCAAAGTCCAACCTTGCACATTCACATACGTACATGTTCCTTTTATATATATGTTATCAGGTGCAATGACAGTGGACGGACGTTGGACATATATTTGCTTACGACGTCCGATTATGATTCTAGATAGGCAATATTCATCATCAGGTTCAGGTTAATCATCATTTTCATCATACAAATATCAACAAAAATATCCAATTTTTCAAGAGATACAATATCCTAATCAAACCAAAAAAGCGATATGCACTCAAGTATCGACCGACTATACTAACGAAGCAGAAAGGAACACGTTTTTTACATAATTTCCATAAACTAGCTAGACAACAGACAAAAACGTAAATGTATGATTCGTTCGGAGAACGGAAAACGGAATACGAAATCAGGAAAACGCAAAAACGATCGACCACTCTGCATTCTGCATAGTCTGCCTGCATCTGCTCTGCATGCGTGCAAGGGATTCATGCTTCATGATTCATGATTCAGGGAATGCTTAGGAGAAAACGTGCTAAAGAATTTTGTTGAAGGGTATTTATAGGTACGCACGCACAAATCTAGCCGCCTTTTTATGCGGTTTTCTCCCCTCTTGCCTCTCACACACGTCACACTGCCACAGAAGGGCTTGCGTTTTATGTGATTTGGATCGGGAATTTGGAAAAGACAAAGCAGAAACAAGGCCTAGGCTCGTGTTTTTTCTCTCTAGTTTGCTGATTATCTTCGCCTAATTGAGTACTACGTTGACTGACGCTATCGTACTTGTGTAGTTTGAATTGAACGAATAATCAAATAACCATTGTCCCCTGAGTCGTGTTGTGGTTTACTTTCGTTTGAGAAACTTTGTAAAATTTTGTAGAAATTGTGCTAGTAGTTTTAAAACATATTACTTTTTGGAGTGAAAAAATATTGGTTTACTAGTTAACTTTAAATTGTTTGACAGAATTGATTAGCAGAGAAAGTTGAAGAAAGTCGTTTAAGTCATGGATAACCAGGAAAGAAAACTACCAGTTCCAACTCGTGGACGTGCCAGAGGACGCGCCCGAGTGACACCGGATCAATACAAGGTACTATAATTGTATAATTATTTATAACTACAATTGACAATTAAAAATTAGATTAAATGTCGAGTCAATTCATTGGCTTAATCGCTTTGATCTAAAGTTACGCGATATCGCTCTATTGATGGTAGTTAATTATTGATTGTGTCGTTTTTTGTATGTAATGTCAATGGTGACTGACGTAATTAGCACTAGTTCATTATTGGTTTGGATTTGTATTTGTTTCAGCAACCATCACTTGACACGGATTCAGTGACATCTGAAGTTGCCAGTGTTGTGTCAGAAGTGCCTACCATAACCTCTGAAGTATCCAGCGTGGTGTCCGCGGCCACCAACGTGACACAAGGTAATTTGCGTGTTCGGAACAAACCCCCTTTTTTTACCCCAATGACACTCTACCCCCAAAATACTGCCCCCCTTGGTCCAATCCAACCCAATATTCATTTACCTCAAAACTTTAAATTAGGCATAAAATCGTCTTAATTTCCATAATCTATGACTTAAAAGAGAAAATTGATATCTTCCTCATTGGTTTGGTTAGGTTATTTATATCAAAGGGTTAGGTTAGGTTAGCTAGGCTAAGTTGAAGTTATATTAAGGTGTTAGGTTAGGTCAGAAGTTAAAGTTATATCTTAAAGTTCCATTTTCAGGTTGATTTTATGAAAAAAGGTCAAAGGTGGGGGTTGGTAGCTCGACTCGGACCGTAATTAGTCAGAGAGTTGGGGGTTGGTATCCAGACCACAACCACCAGATATCAATTGGTAGGAAAATGTTTTGACATGTAAAATAAATTTTTCATTTTTGGCATATTAATTGATTTAATCGCCATTTTGATCCCTACTTATTTTGCTTTCGCCATACATAGTGATTTCTCAAATTCGCAATTATTTGCCATAATGATTTTTGACCAAACCTAGCGGAATCGGTCACACTATGGACGTTTATAATTTACCCATCACGACTCTCATCTTCAATGGGCGAGCACATGATTTAATCCATGACAAGATATTTTATGTTAAGTTGTAAGTATGTTTAATTTAGCAAATGTTATGCAAATGGGGTAGAGACCGTTTTAGTAGTTGGTAGTGGGGTATCTTCCGTTGTGGCAAACGCCATGGGGGTAGGTTCCGGCCGGTTGGGGTAGACCCACCTCTTTAGTATGTATTTCAGACAGACGATGTGCATGATCTTATAATGGTTTTAATTGTTCGCCGTTCGTTTTGTTTCAGTATCAGATGCAACCACGACCACGACAGCAGTGTCAGCAACCGCTGCCAGTATTGGATCGGCTCAAACCCGTGATGCTGACATCGAAACTTGTTCTCAGGTTTCGGGTGGTGATCAATCGAAAGGGCTTCGAGTAACACTTAAAGCTGGCTTTGTTAAGCAGGGTTTTGGTGGAGAAAAATTCGGCGTAGTAACAAATTATTTCCATATGAATAAGACACCGAACTTCCAGCTCTACCAATATCGTGTCGATTTCAACCCAGCGGAAGACGGAACCCTTGTAAAAAAGTGTTTGTTGCGTAGCCAAGAAAACATTCTTGGGGCTTATATTTTCGATGGACACATGTTGTACACTACCAGGATCCTGAGTAAAGAGAAGCGGAGCTTAAGTGCTGTCAGACAAGACACTGGCGTTGAATTCACACTTACGATTCGGTTCGTGGGCCATGTCTTCACAACAAGTCCAACGTACCTTCAATTTTACAACATGGTTATGAGGAAATGCATGACCATTATTGACATGGAAGAGTTGGGTCGGCATTTCTACAACCGCCACGACGCCATTAAAATGCCTGAAGATCGGCTAGAATTATGGCCCGGTATAATTACTGCAATTCGAAATCATGAGGTTGGAACTTTGCTGTGTGTGGAAGTAACTCACAAAGTTTTGAGAATGTCTTCTGTTTTGGAGATGATCCAAGGCATTAAGGGGCAATGTAAAAATGCTCAGGATTTTGTAAGTGATAATATTGCAGATTAAACTTTTAATATTTAGGCATTGTACTATAATTAGTGTAATTTTCTTGTGCCAGGAAAAATCTGTCAAAAAGGAGCTCGTCGGCACAATCGTCATGACTCACTATAACCGGAGGACTTACCGCGTCGATGACGTCGATTTCACCGTCACACCTGAATGTGAATTTCGTCAACAGGACGGTACTTTAAGTAAGTACTCGGAGTATCACTTGCGAAGGTACGGGGACGTTGCGGAAGTTCGTGACCCTAACCAGCCGATGTTGGTCTCTTTCCCTCGGAAGAAGGATGTAAATAAGGGCATAACAGGAAAGATCTACTTAATCCCTTCTTTGTGCAATCCTACTGGCTTAACTGATGCTATGCGCAAAAACTTTCAATTGATGAAACGGTTGAGCGAGCATTTACATATGGGACCTCATAAGAGGAAGCAAAAGTTGGATGAATTCATCAGTAAAATTAGAAGTTCGCCTGAGGTGCAGAAAGAATTTTCGAACTGGGACATTGATTTTCATCCGGAATACGTTATGGCTACTGCTCGTAAGTACCCAAGTGAAAAGGTGTTTATGGGACCAGAGGGTTCGGAACCCACGTGCGGAGACAAAAATGCCGACTGGAGTCGCGCATTAAAAGGTAATTTTCAGTAAATTGGCTAAATAAATGTTAGAAATCATGGGCTGATTTATTTTAAGTAACAATGTTCTTATTTACGTTTTTCACTTAAGGGCGTGGGATGCTGAATCCAAAGGAGTTTGGCAATTGGGTCCTATTTGTTCCTGACAGAGAATTTGGTGAGGTGGACAACTTACTGAGACAATTACGTGAAGCTGGAAGGTCAATTAATGTGAATGTCGTTAATCCTCTAACAATGTAAGTCTTTAATTAGAATTTAAGTAATCGGTATGTGCAAAGTGCAAACAATTTTTTATTTATTTTGCCAAGTATGAGATACGACTCGCGACGTACAACTTCAGTGATTAGAGATTACCTCAACCGTAAAGGAGAAGAAGTCAAGTTTGCCTTTGTGATTCTAACAAACAATAATGTGATCCAATATGCGGAAGTGAAGAAATTATGTATTCTAGACTTTGCAAGTAAGTTGAATGTCAATCTGCATTTCTATTGAGGTGTGCTATGGGATCTCAAACATTTGACTTGATGTGGTTGTGATATTCAATTTAATTTAAAGTTGGATGCCAGTGCTTCCTTGCGAAAAACATGAATTCACCTAAAGCGAAATCCAAATTGGCTTCAATTTGCACAAAAGTGATGATACAGATTACAGCAAAACTTGGTGGTGTTCCATGGGGTGTTAAAATCCCAGTTAGGGTTAGTTTAAAAAATAGCTGTTAGTTCAATGTTCTAATAGTTGAAAAACGTAATTATTCCATATCTAACATTTTGTTCTCGTTTACAGAAACTGATGGTTCTTGGATTTGATGTTTATCATTGCAGCGAGCGGAAGAATTACAGTGCCGGAGCTCTGGTAGGAACAACTGACCAAGCATTAACTCGGTACTTTTCTTCCGTCAATTTTCATAAGGATAAGTCTGAGCTGGCAAAAAATTTGACCTCTGGTCTGCGAAGTATGTTGTATAATATTTTACCTATAATATTCAGCACCATCTTGTTGTATTGACGATGATATGCCATCTTGTAATGTGGTTACGTGATATTTTTGCTTCAGAATGTTTGGAGGCTTTCCGTATGTCTAACAACGAGGCTCTACCTGAACGTGTTGTGTTGTTCCGTGATGGTGTAGGAGAAGGGCAAATTAATTACGTATTGGACAACGAAATCCCTCAGCTTCAAGAAGCCATTAGCAAAACGTACAAGGAAGTTGAACAAGAATTGCCGCGTTTAGCTGTAGTGATCGTCACCAAGAAGATCAACTCGCGAGCTTTCCTTGCTAAAAGTGGAACTCCCACCACATTTGACAACGTGCCTCCAGGAACAGTCATAGACAACACTATGACATTACCAGAAAGGTATTCAATTTAATAATCATATCATATGTGGTTAAACTTCATGTTTAAATCTCATCTTATTTTAACTTGAAACTTGCAGGAATCGCCCTCAACGACGAGGCTCCGTTGACTCTTGCCAGCTCTTTATGGTATTTATAAATTTATCCGGTGTTCTTTGTAAATGTTAAACAATTATTGTATTCTTTTATATCATGTGTTGAATAAGGGGAGTGTAGTTATTATTGAAGTTTTCGTTATTTCTGTTGAGCTGATTCCTTTGTTTGATCAATTGATTTGATAAGTATACATTGTATAGTATAGTCATATGAAAGTGTTTCTATGTTTGTAACAATAAAACCTTGGTTCGCCTAAGCCCTAAAAGTGACGTATTTTCATTTAGAAAATAAAAATAAATTATAGTCTTGTACCGAAATTAATGCATACTGTTAATTTCTTGGGGTTTGTGTGATGAGACATGATTTGGGATGTGAATTGTAATTCATATTGTTCATTATTTTTTAAATGTCTACACTATCTGCGGGCACTTGAATGTTGCATTTTAGACAAAAATCTAGGCTTCCATAACGTTAAAAAGTACTGTATGACTTCTAGAGTAATTAATTAGGAAAGATGGTAGATGGTTAATAACTTGAAAAAAGAAGTTCTCATTTCCATCTGTTTACAGACGTATCAGCAATGTTCAAAGCAGATACATTTCAGTATAGAGATGTACATTTCAGTATGCATCACTTTAATAGTTTCCTTGATATGCAAGCAACAAGTTAAGTTGTAAATTTGTAAAGTGAAGTAGACAAGGTCTTCTTCGTTTTCTTTTCTAATTTTAGGCACGTGAATAAAACAGCTAGCTGTTCATGCAGTAGATTCTATTTCCGCTGTTTTTGCTTCAGAACGGAGTTATCCTATCTATGTTTCAGTTATAAATTGGAAATCCACCAGTTGGAAATCTATTGAAGACAAGTCTTAATGAGAAGTAAAATATATACATAAGATGAAAGGGAGGTTTCGGATCTAACAACATATTTTCGAGCATACGTAATTAGCGATATGTAAATATACATGCACTGCATGCACTAAGGTTTTGAGATTTGAGGTATTATGCGATTAGTCCGATTTTGAAGATCAGATGCGATGGATTCAGTTCAGAACCAGGTTGCATGTTCAGCTCGTGTGTGTATCGATGTGCAGTGGTGGTGGTGAGAATGGTAGGAGAACACTTGTATGATAGTTTTGAGAAAAAAAGCTAATTTGACATATTGTTCTTATAAAAAATGTTGACATTTGATTGGGACTTGTGACAAGAATTTTTGTACGTAAAGTTAATAGAATAAAAATGATAAAATATATCAAGGAGTGCAGCGGAGTGATTTTAGTGATATTTTTAGCTGCAAATTGAGCCAACTACTTAGCTCCAATGGAAATTCGACATCCTACACAGTTTCTCATTTTATTTTACTCTCTGCTCGATTGACTTTGTATAATGGAATATATAGTGCTTGACCTTTGCATAGATCACCCACGGCCACAAAAAGATTGAAATTGAAATGTTCAATTTGATTTTTGGCATTCGTATGTAATGGAATGTAAACAAAATCTGCAAACATCTCGTAAAGCCGCCGGAGTGCATACGAGAGACTTGTAAGAACTGAAACTGTTTTAATTTTTCATTGACGAGCAATCGTTTTATTAAAAGTTTTCATTTTCTATAGTCGAGATTTAAGATATTAAAGTGAATTTACATTTAAAAAAAAGTTTTTTAAATAATGACGAGAGCGAGATCAAATACCCCTCCAACATCATCTAGATCTCATAAAAAGGGACAGCACAGAGTGGAATTTTCCCCAACCAATTCCACTCGTCGAGGTTCAGGTGGAAGCGGTGGGCATCCGAAACTTCAAAGTAAGGAATCCGCAGATCGGGAGAAACATAAGAGACTGGAGATGGTGGCACGGGCTAGGGACAGGAGAGAAGCAATGTTAAAGAGGGTTAGATCAGAGAAAAAGTTTATGTTATTCTCATCCCTTCTCGCGTTCCTCGCCCTGTTTCTCTGGTTTGTCGCTGTTTTCACGGATCACTGGTATGAAAATGATAAAGATAAAAAATCTGGAATGATAAGTACAAATCTGAATGAAGATATCATCACTTTCAGGGTATACGTCCAACAAACTGAAGACATGATTGAAAAGGCTTTTAACAAAACCCAATCTGGTGATGTGTTCGCGTCTAGTAATTCTGGTTTATGGAGAACTTGTCAGAAATTTCAGACAAGGTCTGCGCAAAACAAGGGTGTGTTTTCAATAATTCTCAAAATTCACAAGATCGTAAAGCTCCTTGGGAGAAAGGACACTATAAATAATATTTACTGTCAACTTATTTCTAGAGATTTGTTCCTACTTCAAGCTCTTTCTGAAGGATGAAAATATCCGGATTCCGCAAACTCTCAACGAACATGTGATAGGTAATTTGAGTGAATATCACAAGAACAAAAATATAAATCAATTATATCTATATAATTATATTGTTGTAAATCACATTTCCCTTCTTTCTTGGCTTTCCCATAGACTATACCCGAACACAAATCTGCTTCGCTTTCATCAGCGTTCTTCTCATGACAATGACGATTGTTGCTGCATTTTATACATTCAAAAATTCTCGATATGTCTACAAAAGACTTGCCTCTTGTCTCTACTTTATGACTAGTAACGAACTACTATTTATCTACATATTTTCATTATTTCCTCCTCATCCTCCATTTGAATCTTGGTGGAATGTATGCTATGGCGAAACATTGAAAACGGACATGTAAATTTCATGTTTAGCTTTCCCAAGATCCCGAGCTTCCACGAATCATACGATACCACCCAACCCAGTAAAAATAAACAACAAGAGCGGAAAAAAAGAATGCTTTCCGTTATGAATATGAGTTCAAAAATAGATTTTTTTTCTTTAGAAAACTTAACGAGCATTTCTTTTTTATGTTTGTTTTTGAAACAGCTTTATCTGTACTAATTGTACTTCAAGTGTTGGTCACGTCGGTAAACTATGCGGAAGGAGCAAAATTATATGAAGAAGGGGCAGTCATAACTTATGGTAATGAAAAAACCTAACCTATGTAACCTAAGACCTATGGTATGTTTACACTAAACCTATCAGAAAATTACTCGATATGTTTTTTCGCATAGGTTTTAGCTTGTACATGGGCTGGAGTGTATTTCTCGTGTATTTGGTCAACGGATGTATATTCCTGGTGTTGTCTCGGAAGAGAAAGTATGACGATGGCTCTGATGGTGGTCAATTTATGGGACGATGAAAAGTTGTTTAGAACATTTTATAACATTTTTGTGTTGCATCAAAGCCATCAAAAGACGATTTTTAATAAATGGTTTAATGACTTAAAGTTGTTTATAGGGGATTTTTATGAATACTACGAAATGTATGTACCCAAAATGATAACTATATACTGGGGTATATTTTGGGACATCTTTTCCCACCAGAAGTTTCCTTTATTTTGGTTAGCTCCTCCTGGGCTTGGTAGCTCGCTCGCTTGTTGAAGGAGAAAAAGGCTTTTTATGGTAAGAATTTCCATCCCCATAAATTTGATAACGTACCTTCCCTGGAACAGTTAATTTCCAGAATTCACCTTGAGGAGCAGCTCGCACAGAACGTCGAATACCATCCACGAATATTTCCGCATTGGGGAGCACATTTTCCCCCATTTGTCTTTGGTAATACCTTAATTCCCAAGTGGGTGGCCAGCATTACATTACAAAGAGAGTTGCGATTGTTATGCCACTCATCATGAATTTTACTAGCAGCAGGCTTACTGCAGCTGATTTCGACAGTGATTTCGAAGCAATTGGAGTACAAAATTAAAGTCTTGCATGTCTCCGTAAACGTTATACTAAGCAGCTCCATTATTAGTAATCCCTTCAATAAATGGCCCAAACTCGTCATCATTTTCGGCATCTTTGCACGGAGGTGCGTGTGTCATGAATTTATGATTGCTTGCGTAAAGCTTTGCTAAATAAATGAAAATTCTTCCTTCGAGGGTTTGGAGAGCTGTCAAAGGGATATGAAACTACCCAGGCGCCAGGCACCACTGTGTAAGCTTTCAGAGAGCGAAATGGTGTTCACAAACTTATATGTCTCACAATTTTCTGTGTTTCCGGTTCGCGAATTGCAACTGCCTCTTCGAACTGCTCGGGAAAATCGCGATTGAGGTCAACTCCGTTCTTGTTGAGTCTCCCAACAGTATTAATGTGGGTTTTGATAGTATGTTTCCTTATCGGAATAGAGACGGTGAGCGCCTGGTTCTGGATTTAGAGTTGGGACAAAGTAGGGATATCCGTTTTGTTGATCAGAAGAAAAAATACTGGTTTTGAGTAGGAGGAAGTGGTGTAGTGATATTGTTTCAGGAGGTTATACTGCCAACATGAGAATGAGGGAATGGCATATATACTTTCATCGCTGTGAATGGTACCAATAATTTTCATCCGGGGAACCAGCAGCAGCAGCGGACGTGGTTTTTGGACATTTGTTCTGGATTTATGAGGTTTTTTGTTTATCATCATCTATCTATCTCAATCTATTAGTTTATTTGTTTCTAAATTCTAAAAATATATTCTTTGCTACAACGCATACCTCAAGTTAATTGCCCATGTCTCTCTTCCCTCCACAGATTTCCCGAGTGAGTAACGACGCACGAAGGTGGGAAAGGTCGACTCCATCTTTTCCAACAAATGTGAGGTCTCATGGTAATCAAGATAACGGGTGGAGACAGCATTCCACCATTTCCACCATGCTTCAACGTCATATATATTACAATTCACGGTAAAAATTAAAGTGGAGATAAAGCAGATGTTCAAATTGGGAACTGCAAACACGGGCATTTTGAAGATGTTTTTTTATAAATATTTATTTCGCTCCGTCTCATTGCAAGTTTGTCAGTGTGACAATGCCAATATGAACGTCGTTCTTTCAAGAATTGTCTGAGGAGCCGGAAAATGTGTAAGTACCATGCTTAATTTTTTAACATTTAAATAGCGTCTACAGGAACATTTTTTTAAAGTTGGGGGAAAATATAGTCTGGGAAATTCAATTCTTATTTATGTTCAATATCAAAGTCTCCAGAATTCTACATCTCACAGCTCTAGCGAAAATTAGATTTTTGTGACTACCCAACATAATGCTACTTCTTCTGAAACAAATCGTACTCATTCTTCATGTAGCTAGTGTCACCCCACTATATGTAGTCAAATAAAAACGAAACTTTCATTATGAAAATTATATCCTTTCGATTTTAAATCCTCTTTTGAACCTTTCTAATAAAAATTTTCTCAGCCCTCAAATATACTTGTGATCTCACCGCTGAAGATAAAACTTTGTAGTGCTACTCTTGTGACACAGTGCCCTCCAGAAGGAACTCTATGCCGCTTCATAGCTCAACTTGTGTTTGAAAAAGCTTCCAGTCCTGCACAGGAGCTAGTTGGAATGTCTCGACACTGCGTGAAAGATCCCTTGAATAAAGGTTCACGTTGTGAACTCGATGATAGAAAGACAACTGATGTCTGGTGTCTGGATCGTTCCGATTTATGCAATTCATTCGAGAAGATTACGGAAGCAGTGATGGCATCGAAAAATGTGACACAGCCGTTTTGCTCTGTACCCTAATTTTAATTTATTGCCCAACATTCTTAATTAGTCATATTTACTCATTTGCGGTCCAGGAAGCGGAATTGAAAAAATGGCTACGATCCTACACCTGGAAATGCTTTTCATAGAAATTTTATTAACACCTTGTCAAGACTTTTTGAGGTGAGATCCATTAAATCATACCCACGGATGTTTATATTTTGGTGCTGCAAGGTGGCAATAAAAATAACATTTATCCTCCTGGTTAGTGCTTCTAGTTAATCCGTAAATCTGTTGATAATGTTTAGATGAATTTGCTTCAATTTTTGTGATGATTTACTTTGGTATATTCTGTTTAGAAATACAAACAGTGTTTTTCTTTTAAAATCATATATGAAAATATGTGTCTACGTGACTATTAGTATGTTTCATTCAAATTTTCCATCTTGCAAAGTCTACTTTTATGAATTAACATTCATGTGTAAATTCTCATTTTATCATTATCATGCAATATATCATTCATCATCTGTCAATTTTATAAATGACATCCTATATTCCTATCATACTTCCAATTGTCAAGTGGAACTTTTGTTCAGAGGAAATATATATCGTCAAAAGTGCTAATAAAACCACTGCATATGTGTTAAATGCAATAATACGAAGATTCATATTTCATTTTGCTATGATTCTACTGGGTGAAATTGAAAAACTAAAAATAATTGATATGCTGGCTCTTAGAAATGAAAAAAATTATAGCAGCTCTATCTCCAGTGCATAAGCCCAAAAATATGGACAGGGTGACATTTGAGTGGTGAATTGTAATGTCGTTATCGCTATCGCTCAATTCTATTCACAATAGAAACTTCTTACATTGATTTTCTAAAGATTATCATTTCAATCGGAACCTTTCACAATACTAAAATTAGCGTATAAGATCAAGAGATAATAATAATATGATATTTATTCAGCAACAGGTGCGTTTTATCTACGCTCCAGAAATATGTGACATACGTTCAATCCATTCATTCATACAATTCCATTCATTTGAATTTGGTCTTTTCATGACATTTCAACATCTGTTCATTTGTAGTACTTTTCCTATGCAAAGACTCGTAATTTTAAGTAATAACAAGATCAATCAAGCCAGTGATTTGTTTCCAAATCGGAGGCGTGACATACTTGACATTAACTTTGATTTATGTCTGCGTACACAAGTGCAAACTCACCATTCACACTGTTTTTAAAGGGTTATCTATCCGTAATAAGATGCAAACTGACAAAAATTTGCGTAGAATTAGTTTTTCTATAATTTTCCTGGAAGAACAATGCAAACTCAATCTATGCAGGTTCACTGCCTCGACAGATATTTTCAGCGTGTATATAAGCAGAGGTCACGTTCAAACCAAAACTAGCAGTGCGAAACGTTCCTTCATTTGATTCGGTAGTTAACTGTCAATTGTCGATTGAAAAGAAGGTAATGAGTTCGTCCAGAGAAAACTTAAATTTATTGTTCCCTTCATAATTTTTAACTATTTTCGTCCTTTTTTTAGTCAGCACTTCAGCACTCATGATAATGGAAAACTTTTCATGGAGAACCAGGATAGCGACTGTAGGCTGTTTGTTGCTCTGCATCATCAACCACGCAGTTGGATCGGAGTTCTGCTACCGCGACGAAGAAGGTTGTGGTCCAAGCTCAGAACATTGGGATGGAGTTTGTCACACAGGTAAACATCAGTCCCCTATTGACCTCCCATTGGTGCCAAATTATTATGGAGTGGCTCACCTCCGCCTTAACGCCTACAAAGCATCGTCTTTCCGAATTCAAAACAGTGGTCACACCGTCTCTGTTGATTTTGTTGGAGCAAGCAGTCCCGCTAACGAGCCATTCTTTTTCCCGGATGCAATCTCCGTCAAAAACGTGCTGCCGATAAACCACCAGGAAACGCGCTCTTACAAATTCTCCAGTGCTCACTTTCACTGGGGTACAACAGACAACGATGGATCAGAACATTGCGTCATGGGCAGATGCTCAGCCATGGAAATGCACTTGGTCCACTACTCAAGCAACTACAGCAGTCAAGCTGAAGCAGCCAGCTCAGGTGATCCAAATGCGTTAACGGTTCTTGGAGTTCGTATCGATTCGAGTTATGTCTATTGGACCAATGCTTTTAATGAAATTTTTGGTGGTGGTAAACTATCTCCCCTCAGCCCAATTGTCAAGCACTTGGGAGAAGTTTCTCCTGCTAATACTAATTCGTATGATGTTGTCAACGAGGCTATTGACTTGACCCCACTACTCAGACCAGCAGTCAATACGATGGTGTACTCCTACAAAGGTTCTTTGACTACACCAAAGTGTAATGAACAGGTGAACTGGTTTGTCCTCAAGAATGAACCAAAGGTTCCTGCTGGGGAAATCCAGAAATTCCGTAGCCTTTTAAAGGACGGCAGAGGAAAGACCTTGGACCTGAATAAGCGTCCCATCCAGGCAAGAAATGGACGAGAAGTTGTACTTTCTGAAGTCATACCGGCTTAACGAATTTACCAAGCGATTAAGTCACCTACATAATCTTTATTTCTATTCCAATTGGTTCCAAGTTAAAAATCTCTGTATTTATGCGAAATTGCTCAGCCTTAAAACACCATTACAATTTACAATTCAGCACGAAAGGCTTTGTTTAGAAAAAGTAATGCCTTATTTCTAAATATTTGATAAAATTCTGGTCACGGCATCCATCATATATTTTTCATAACGTTTTCCCTCTGTACGACATATGCTCAAATTTAAAGCAGCTATCTTAAGTGAATAAGCACAAAATGTGAGCAGTGTGAGTGTGACCTTTTGGTGTTGAGTGTTGAGTAGCAATGTCATTATCGCACAATTCCATTCACAACATTTAGAAACTCTTTACATTGATTTTATAAACAATTATTTCAATCGGATCCTTCCACGATGTTAAATAAAATTAGCAAATAAGTTCAAGGGATATGAAATTTATTCAGCAACAGGTGCCTATATTATCTACGCTCCAGAAATATATGGCGTGCTCAATTTATGAACACATTCCATTTATCCGATCCTTCCATAATTCATTTTTAGTACTTTTCTGTTGAATAGATTCGAATTTAAAGTAAAATAAACCCTGGCAAGGTTTAGAGAAATAGCGAAGATTCAATAGCCCTATAAAATTATTTTAATCCAGATGAATCTTCACGTTAAATCAGATTGAAAACAACAAACAACCCATTCATTAACAAGCGCTACACAATAGAAATCTGATCGAGATGCAGTCACTGCACGAAAAAACTGGACGATTTCAAAAACTTTTTGTGGTTAAAGAGTACTGCTCTTGAAAAATTTAATTTTTAAGTACTAGATTTATATTTTGCTCATTTTAAATTTTTTGAAATCTGTTTGGGAGCACTTACTGTACAGTGCCGTTTTCTGCCTTGTTATTTATTGCCTTATAGACGAAGTAGACACATACAGAATGGTTAGGTCAGATTTGAAAAAAACTGCACCCGTTTACGCGCAAGCCCAATCATCAATACAAAATCTGCTCGCGAATTTGTCACTGTACAAACAACGGCTAGACGATATCGAAAATTGATCGTATAATCGAGTACTACTCGTCAGTACATTCATTTTGACATGTTACAAATAATCCATATGTTGCTTAAGACCTTGATCCGATATGCCCATCTCAGAACTTAGCCGAGTCATGTTGCATATGTACTGACTGGTGAAGTCAGAATTTGAAAAAGTCAAACGATGTAACCTCAGGAGCGTATCGATCCGGATAGATAAAAGGGTGGAAGGATATTAGGATGCATAGCATGTTCTTAATAAACAGCAAATGCTTGGCTATTTAATAAGCTCAATCAAGCTAGTGATTTATTTCAAAATTGGAGACGTGCCATACATCAACTTTGATTTATGTATGCGTACACAAGTGCAAACTCACCATTCATACTCTTTTTAAAGTGATTATCCGTAAAAAAAAGAAGGAAACTGACAACAATTTGCGTATAATTATTTTTTCAAGAACAATGCTAAGTCAATCTTTGCAGGTTCACTGCCTGGACCTCGACCGATATTTTCAACGTACGTTTATAAACAGAGGTCACGTTTCAACCAAAACTAGCAGTGCGAAACGTTCCTACATTTGATTCGGTAGTTAAACCGTCAAGTCTTAATCGATCGATTGAAAAGAAGGTAATGAGTTCGTGCAGAAAAGAAACTAGAATTTATTTTTCATAATGTTTTATTAGTTTTGTCTTATTTAGAACTAATGATCATGGAAAACTTTTCATGGAGAACAAGAATAGCGACTGCAGTCTGTTTATTGCTCTGCATCATCAGACACACAGTTGGATCCGAGTTCTGCTACCACGAGAATGAAGGTTGTGGTCCAAGCTCAAAATATTGGGATGGAGCTTGTCAAACAGGTAAACAACAATCCCCTATTGAACTCCCGAAGGTTCCTAATTTTTATGGAACGGCTCACCTCCGCCTTAACGCCTACAAAGCATCGTCTTTCCGAATGCAAAACAATGGTCACACCGTCTATATTGATTTTGTTGGAGCAAGCAGTCCCACTACTAAGTCTTTCCTTTTCCCGGATGCAATCTCCGTCAAAAACGCAAAAGACAACCAGGAAACGCGCTCTTACAAATTCTCCAGTGCTCACTTTCACTGGGGTACAAAAGACACCGAAGGATCAGAACATTGTGTCATGGGCAAATGCTCAGCCATAGAATTGCACTTGGTCCATTACTCAAGCAACTACAGCAGTCAAGCTGAAGCTGTCAGCTCAGGTAATCCAAATGCGTTAACAGTTCTTGGAATTCGTATTGATTCTGACCGTTCCAACGCGACATCTCCACTCAGCCCCATCGTCAAGCACTTAAAAGAAGTTTCCACTACTAATACTAGTATATACGACGTTGTCAACGAGCATATTGACTTTACCCCACTACTCAGGCCAGCTGGATATCCCGATATCATGGTGTACTCCTATAAAGGTTCTTTGACAACACCAACGTGTAATGAACAGGTGAACTGGTTTGTTCTCAACAATGAACCTAAGGTTCCTGCTAGTGAAATCCAGAAATTCCGTAGCAGTCTTAAGGACGGCAGAGGAAAGACATTGGACCTGAATAAGCGTCCCCTCCAGTTAAGAAATGGACGAAAAATTGTACTTTCTGAAGTCACGCCTATTTAACGAATTCACCAAGCGATTAAGTCTATTACATAATTTTTATTTCTATTCAAATTGGTTCCAAATTCAAAAATTTATGTATTTACTAATACGAAAGGTTTCATTAAAAATATATTTGATCAAATCCTTGTTACGCGGCATCCATCACATATTTTTCACATGGATTTCACATGCAACAAGCTTAAGTAAGTAATTAGCCTAATTCTTACATTTGAAACATGAAAACCGAATTTGTTGAGTGTATTTAGAAAGTGTATAAAAGAGAATATTACGAAGCCATTTGCGTTTGAGTAATGATGAGTTTTGCCACATTTGTGTTCTAAAAAACACTTTGCTGACCACAATGCACAACTACCAAATTATTGTAATTTCATACGGATTCCCCCTTATCGCCTGAAATTCACTGAAATGAAAAACTACATATTTTTGACAGAATTTTTAAAATTGTCATATTACACTTCCTTTCTTCCGTTTTCAGTTGACTGGGATCGACAATCAGCGAAATATTTTGTAAAGAAAACGTGTTTCAACAGGTCATTTAGTATCCTTTTCATATAAATAGTTCATAGTGTCAAATGTATTGCTCGCAGGGGTTCATTTTCCTGATACAGACAGATCATCTGCACATTATGCCATTTGTTGCCAGTATTTGTGATTCTCACTCGGGTTCGTGTTGTAGTGATGAACGCTACGCTTGTGACTAAGAACCCTGTCTCGTATTTTATCATTATTCATGGCTGTGCATCCGTTCTCATGTATTTCATCAATTTTTACTTTACGGATGGTGGACCAAAGTAAAGCCATTTTTAGTAATTCTTTTGGGCTTGATGAATGTAGTTTTTAAAGTTTATTTTTAATCTACTCGAGCTTTCGACAAACACGTTTGCCTTCTTCAGGAGAGAACCGGAAATTAATTGTCAAAATTGGACACGACAATAAGATAGAAAACAATTATTTTAAGGATAAAAACCGAAATACGTAATTGATAAATTGAGTATTTAATATTTTTGAGATCCATGGATATTGTTGATACGGGTGGCGTTGACATCAGGAAATAGGGGTAGAAGTAGTGTTGTCCAGATTGCAGATATTTTCGTGCCATTCTCTCTGTTGATGGGGTTGCTCGAATTTTGAACATATAAAAATTCTTTTATTTTTCGATGTTATTTTTTCCATCCTGGCAGTTTAGATACAAACTCGAGAATCATAGGGCTTTAAATATTTTTACATTGACAAATCAGTGGATTTAACGTCTTGGAGTCTTATTCTATACGATCTACAATGTAGTGCTGAAATTCTAGGAAATAGAATATTTTAAATATAACCGGGTTGGATATGACCAAGGGGGGGCAGTAATTTTGTTTGAAGATTTTTGGTTTTCTGGACCGATCTCAACGAGTAGAACATTTTTGGTTTTCAAAGAATTTTTGGAAGAACTAATGGATTATAACCAAACCGCCACTTTTTTACTGGATTGACAGGTAAAGCTTTCTCAACTAGGCAAGTCAATAGCAAGATAGATGTACAATAGCTTGTTTACCAGGTAGGACCATAACATAAAATGAGAGACTGTATTAAATTTTCGAAAATTGGAGAAAATCAACAAAGCTTCCTCCAATTTTGTATTGAAATCAGCATACCTTTGGCTAGCAACTATAATCGTTGTCAAGCAATTTAGAAAAGTTGCCCGTCTTAAAGAAAAATCTGTTATGATCC
>JAHZNA010004708.1:0-23263 GCA_027743935.1 Sinodicranocentrus sp. ZH6 | reverse complement strand
CGCATTTTCATGTTCTCTTCGCCTTTCACCTTTTGCCAACCCGCGTCCAAATCTTGCATTTTTCTCCATACTATGATGCATTGTGTGAGTTATGCATTTTACGTAAATGCGTTTCAGAAAATGTTTATGTCTAGAACTGTTGGGGCATAATGCCCCAATTTGGCCCTCTAGTAATAAAATAAATGGAAACGTTCTTTTCTGAACGGCGAAAACGCAAACCATTTTTCCACTCATCCGCCGCCGTTCCTCAACTTGCAACGTGTATAATTCTTGTGACAAGTTAGCATGAGGAGGGATTTGGACTGCTCATGTGTTGCATAATTTTCCCTTTACAATGATGATGGGATGACTCTAGACGCATTTCCTGAATCCTCTCCAACAACCATATTATCATCCCCACTAAATCAACATTGGGAACCGGCTTTCCTAATTTCTACGTTTCATTTTCATGCATTCAGCCACATTGAGCCGCATTTATGAATTCAGCCACATTGAGCCGCATTTATGAATTCAGCCACATTGAGCCGCATTTATGAATTCAGCCACATTGAGCCAATAGCTCGTTTATTACTCCTTTACGGCTCTTTTGACAAGAGAGGAAAGCGTCCGCTAATTGCTCACTGTGTTCTTGCTCTTTTCTTTTGAATGCTTCTTAGCAGAAGCCGCACAAGAGTCTTAAAAATGTGTACGGATAGCTAGTTATATTTATTTATTTTGTCTAGTGCGAAATCATTTAGATGCACATGTCTGGATCCATCCTCATGCACAATCCGCTTTCAAAAAGTCGATGCTAATTGGAATAGTCGAGTCATCGCTTCTCTTTCATCAGGGGAAATCATGCTAAGCAAAGAAAGGGAAAGAGGGAAAAAGTGGTCATTTTTTCTCTCTTTGAAAAACTTTGCTGGATGATGAGAATGAAAGGAGGGATGAAAAGAGATGTTTAAGTTCAAGTTTAGTTAAACAAAATTGAGTGAGTGAATGCCGTACGAAAACAGATGACAAGTGTGTACAATATTTTTTTCCACCACATTATTCTGGGCCAAATGTTTTCATTGGGAGTATAATATCCATCTATCCATCCATCTTGTTATATAAGCATATATGCATAATATTATAGTTTTTCTAGTTATTTGAACTTGTATTGACACTGCTGAGAATAGTATCATTGTTTGCTGCACATCCCTTTGCCTATTAAAGGTAACCTCCCTTATTTCATTTGCATTCAATGACTACCTTGCAAGTCATTCTTGACTCTTGAGTTGAGAATGTTGAGATTTGAGATGTGGAGAGACTACCAAGAAAAACAGAAATGAAAAGTGAACTTGTTGCATTACCTTAATTCTCTTGGATGGAAGGGGGGATGCTTGTGTGCGCACTCGCAAATTTATATACAACAGGGATAAATGCCTACTAAGCATATACAGACCAGATAATGTTCAAAGTGCACTTGCTATCATCATCAGTCAATATCTTTTTCTCCATCTCTCTTTCATCCACCTTTTTTTCTTTTTGGTTCTGCTCCCTTGAGTAAAAAAATCCACTTGCGTGTGCTATATGAATTGGATAGTTCCATTTGCTATTTTTTGTACGGGTTTGGTCAGCCGGCAGGTTTGTCTTATCTAGAGAGAATTTTTATAGGGATTTCATTATCTTCAAGATTAGACTTAGGGAAGAGAATGAGGCAAACCAGTCAGCAGGTAGCATGGAACAAGGAATAGTTTTTTAGGTAGTCGCATCATGCTACAATTTGAGGAGATTATCTTATCGGCCAAGGAACCATGGGATATTATTATTATGTATCGAGTCATCGAGTCTGATGAGCACAAGAAATATTTGGAGACGAGTTAGAGTTGAGGGAGGTGGAGTTTGGAATTTTTACATGAGTTATTGAGTTATATGAGTTACGTTTATTTTTCTCCGCTAATTTTTGTATTCAAACTTTTCTTGGAACTTTTTTTCACGGAGAAAATCCCTCCTCATGTGAAACTCGATTCACGCCCAAAAACTAGAATATTTTATTACTAAAGGAGATTTTTGGAATATCGTCTGGAATATTTTATTATTCCTTTTCCTACAAACACTAATTTTTCATTTGATAACAATCCTGAATCCATGAGTAAAAAGCACTAGTCTTGAGACCCAAACTGAAATGAAGAAGAACACATGGACGCAAATTACTTAACTTGATCCTGCAAAAACTTTTATTACAATTTGAAGTTGTGTAGTGTGCTCACATTTTGGGGATTTTTCGCATGCATTCGCATCATCATGAATGATCATCCCTTATGTGTGCATCCTTTGCTCCTCGTCAAGTAAAATGAAGAGAGAGAGAGAGATACTGCCCACGTCAATTTACTTTTGGATTGGGTCCAGCACAATAAGAAAAAGTGTGCGAACCTTAAAGCGTGCGTTTAAAAAGCGTGTTTTTCCTTCAACATTTTTACAAAATAATTTAATTTTCTATTTTAGGCGTAAGAAAAAATGGGCTTATGCGGATATTGCAAGACATGTAAATTGCATGATTTTAGCTGCTTAATCCAATCCATAAAAGCTCCCTCTTGATCACCTGCTAACTCCTATTGAATTGAGCAAAGGTGGAATATTCCTCTTTTGTCGAGTTCCATGAAAAGAGGCAAGGGATGAAGAGTAATGAAGCATGATGTCTCATTATCCAAGAATAAATCTAAAAAGATGCAGTCCGTTAATGAGTATTTGTTGACTTGTCTGCTGATTATACGTGCTCGTATAATCTGCCATCAAAACACACACCTGGATTTTCACTGGGCTGATTGGAGGTGTGCAAGCAGAAAAAAATCTGTAATTCCCTTTTCATTTCAAAAGTGAAGACGAGACCTCCTGTGAGAAAACATAATATATTTATAGACATGGTTATAGCAAAGGACTCGAAGAAAACTCTCATGTTTAATTTTTCCACTCAAGTTAGCCGCATTCTCGCTTAGCCAACAGGATGGCAAGAGAGAGAGAGAGAGAAAAAAATGTTCAAAAAGGGCGACATGAAATGATTCATTCTGGAATTTTCGCAGGGAAGCATAACGAGGGTTGAGATGGGTTCACGAGATAAACTAGGTGAATACTCTCTTCCTTCGCAAAACAGGATAACAAGAGGGAAGGAAGAGAAGCGCAAAAATGTAGTAATGATAAAAGTAATGCTCTTTTGATAGCTCTAAATCTTACATCCTCTCCAAGACTCGTGGTAAGGTGGATTTCCAAACGAGTAAAACCTTCTTTACCTGCTGCGATCTGACTTACTTACGATTAGTTTCAGCTAAAATAAAAACTCTGCCAATGCTCAAAAGCGAAAGGAGGGTTAAGGCTGCGAAAAGTTTATTTATTCTGTTGTGGTCTCCGCATTTTGGACTAGATTATTAACATGATTATGACAGCAAAGGCTGATACTACCCTGCCTTGTCTTGTTACATCATTCTCGAAATGCACGAGTGTAACGTGATAGAAAATTGGCGCATTGCGGGCAGAAATTTGGCGGAAACCGCAAAGCCAGAATGGTTTATTCTCGTTTTGAAATGAAAGGAGGGGGACGAGTGATGCATGATGCATGTGTGTGATAATATCATACAAAACTTGACACGCATCTTCATTCAATGCGTGTAGGCAGACGAGACAAGGAGTTTTTTTATTAAGTTCACCCATTAAAACAGATTTTGGTATAAATGTTATTTGGCGACGATGAGCGCTCTCACCTCCTTTCTTTTCACGCTTGTACTAAAGTTTTGCTTGTCGCTGAAAATAATGATAGATAAACCGGGAGGGGCTGAAAAGCTAAAACTGATTTGAGAATGAGATGTAAACGGGTATGTGCTTATTTTGTCTGTCTGTCTGTGAGAGAGACATTCTCTTTGTAGGCTTTGACCTGTTGACTATCCTATAGCTATAGTTATACTGCATACGATTATACATTTTTTTGACTCGTTACGAGACGTCCTCCCCAAAAATAGGCATGTCCAACTCTAGTCCATTTACCAGCAGCTCTCATTGTCATTCAAGAGTGAGTTATCATCAATATCAGCTGAATGAAGGGAAATGGGGAGGAAACTTTGGGATTTCGTAAAAATCCTCGTATGAATTCCATCTGTTTAGGGTAGCCCACGGCTCCCCGGGGATTAGCTGTCGCCAGTAATGGGAGATTTTTGCAGTTACTTTGCTAAATACCAAAAGGGAATGTTTGTTGAGTACCTCGCAAAAATATTTCCACCTGCCATGCCAATTGCCAGTTGCCCTCTCTAGCTCTGGCGACTCATTGGGCTTTCCGTTGGGCTACCCATTTCCATTCCGGGAAGATCAAGGATGCACTTTTTTGAAAAGGTTAAAGAAAGGAGAGAAAAGACGTAATGAGTGAGGAATGAACTTGATCCCATTTATTTTCATCCCATTATTTATCCCATCATGATCATAAAAAAGGAAAGGAGTATTTTGAAATTAGTGGTAAATGCATAATATCATGCTATGATGTGATAAAGCAGTACATCTACCTCTTCTTCTTCTTCTTCTTCTTCTTCTTCACCGTTTCATTTTTTCACAATGATTTTCCTCTCTCAAAGGAGCACTGTCCACGCAGCGCAGCTGCATGGTTGTGCATGTATTCATGTGGAAAAGTTTTCTGCTCCTGGCTAAACTGCATCCTCGAATCCTCGTCCTTTCTTCCGAAACAATGGGAAAGAAATGTTGGCAGGGAATTACGTAATCTTGTTGATGTCATTAACTATGCATGCAGACATTGATAGAGAAAGGATTTTGTATGGGAAAGGACGCCAAGGGCAACGGAACCTGTATTTCTCCAATTGAAAAGCAACTCATCATCAAGAAACATCACCACCATTATCAACACCATTGGCAATTAGTTTTTAAGGAAATTGCACGCTTTTCCTTTACCATTTCACACTCAACGGGAAAAAAGAGGACGCCCAGATTCCGCTGCCTGGCTAATATAGACCAAAAATGAACAAGTTGAAATGAAAGGAGTTTTACAAATTGCGCGAAACACTGTACGAGAGGAGGAAGCGGTCAGTCATTCATCCAACAATTTTTTCCCCTTTAAACTCTCCATCAATCAAAGGATCTTTAAAGAAAAAACAAGATGATGATGGTAAATTCTCGACACGTAATACGTAGACGTAATATGGTTCACTCACTCAAGACCACATTCTGTGTCCAACCTTCCAAGGCAAAATTTATTCAAGTCGGATGTGCACATTTTTCCCAAGCTAACATGGCTGTATCATTATTGTAATCATTTACTCACTCTTAGAAGGATTCCCAAAAAGCGTATATTTTTATTAGCAAGCGTATATATATCATGCAGAGGATCTCCTCCATCCAACAAAACAAGCTTCCTGGTTCTGCTTAATTTTTTTAATGCAAAAATGTACAGATCCATTTTGAAATAGGAGATTAGCATCTTCTTCTTTGAAAATAAATGTTTACTCATTACATTAGCCAAGTAAAGCATCTTACATAATGCAAGCTCACTTTGTGCTAAAACAACTCTTTATTTTCCCTGGTCATTATTATGTTGCAGAATATTTTTAAAGGGGGATTTTCTGGGATAACATAACTTGTCCCTATTTTAAGCATATCTAACATCTCTCCTCCTGGAAGCTGTATCATCATGGTAATCAGATAATCAGAGAAATGGTAGAAATGATGATTTTATTATATTTTTAATAATAGTGCTGTATCTGCTGTAATAGTGATGTCCTTGTTGAAAGGAAAAGGAGTTAGCTCCTCTTTACGTAATAATATTACTACATTTTGCAAGAATGAATTAGAATGAATGAGAGTTACCATTGCCAAAAATGTGAATGATACAAAAAAAGTTAAATCTTTTCAGGCCTACCTTTAAATTGAACAGAGAATATTGGACAAGGGACAAAAAATTGTTGCATTATTTTTAAATGTGAAAAAAAAGAGTGAATTTGCAAAGAGTACATTTCCGTATTTTATATGCAATGGCTAGAGTATCGTGTGCAGTGAGCAAGTCCTCTGGCAAAAGACTAACGATAAGTTATTATTTATTCCTCTTTGTTTACGTAAGTAATATGCTGAGTGTAAATAACACTTTTTATCCACATTAGTAAAAATAGACTAATTGTTGATAATAGACTGGCAGAGTGAGCATCAGGATTTTTAACAAGTTTGTGGAAAAGTGCAACTGTTTTTTCCTTGTCCCGTGCTCCTCTCTCATGCAATTTTACGCGTGATAATTTGAGGCAAAAAAGGAAACCATGACCAAAGGACATTGTTGAGGTTGTCGTTGAAAACCGGAGCCGGGATTGCAAATCGCAACGTGAACAATCATTGATCAACAATGCTTGTCAGCTCGTCACGCATTCCCAGATGGTATCGAGCGAATCCAATGGGAAAAAGCTTGAAAGTGGAATCCATTGCATCTCCTTGACATTCGTTCTTGTTGTTTGTTGTGAACACAAAAAAATAACTGATCAGCTTCCGTTGCATTTTTAACACTTTTTGAATCGCTGTACTGCTGCTGTCGGCATGGCAAAATATTTGCCATACACGGGGGAAATTGGCTACTACCTAATAATTTGCATATTATACTGGATGGAGGCAAGAGGCAACACGAATGAAGAGCACTTGCCTCATTGAAATGAAAATGAAAAGTTGTTGACGTCACAAAGTTTCCCATTAAGCCAAGCTCGGGGTAAAGGTCACTTGTTCCAAATGCCTCGAGCTGCCGGAAGGATGTACTTTATGTCAAGTTATTATCTTGCAATTACAAGAAACACGATCTCTTATGCACATCTTCATGCACGAGACCATGAAGCTGAATAAGGTTTGAGGGAGATGAGGGGCACCCAAAAGAAAGGCTTTGTTATTATTACACTCACTCAGTGCGAGATGATTGATATTAGCTGGTGTTTTATGAGTGTACCGACGAGTAAAACATTCTCTCAAGAGTCTCAAGTACTCGAGTGGTTGAAAAGAGCTATCCACGTGATGCGTGGGGGATTATGTAATGAAAGGATTGTTTTTACTGAAATGTGGAGCTGCTTTTGCTCTGGTTGGGTGCGCAATTTCCTGTTGCAGGTTATATGGTATTCCCCTATAATTATTTAGAGTAGATAATGAGCCGTGTATTGCATGTGGCAGAGGTGGAAAAAAGGATTACGGGATTTTCGAAAGAAAGTAAAACTCATGGAAATGAATTAGTCGGCACTTGGCATGCATGAGAATGAGAGTGAGTTGTGAGCTGAACTGATACAATATTTCCGCGAGGGAACGAGTCCATTTAATAGTTTCTATAGTACATAAATAACACTGCACAAAACTACTCGTCTCATGCATTATCTCATCCTGATCAGAGAAGTGGAGGAAAAAACCAGGAAATGTTTATAGGTATTATGTACATCTCTATCTCTCTGTGTGTGCAAGCGTAGTTGTATCAACTCTGCTGATAAAGGAAATAAGATATCAAGCGAAACACTCTTGCTTTCTTTTTTATGGCTCTTTTCGAGAGGCTCTGACTTGTGAAGGCATTCGAAGGAAAAGGGGAAAATGACTCGCTCAGTTGTTACACTGATTGAAGCAATTTTCATTCTCATTTTATGTTCACTCAACGGATAAACACTGTGGAAATGTGTCTAGTCGGAAGGGAATTAGCTTCTTTCCCGATTCTCTGAAGAGGACATGAGAAGAAACGAGTCTTATCATAGCACCCCACTTCACAAGCCTTGAATCAGCATGTAATTCATAATTGGTCCTTTTTTCAAAAATCTACACAATTACCTCTCTTTTTAATGGAAGGGTAACGGAAAGGAAGAAGGCTGACTGGCGCTACAAGCTTCAGAGACGAATCAATGATGATAACACTGAGCAAACAAGATTGCCATTTTTGAAAAATATTATCTTCACTTCCTTAGCCAGCAAGACGAGCATACCAAAATTAAGCATTTTAAGCGATCCATCCAGGGGACGACGTTTTATTCGGCCTTTGTACCAAAATCCCAAATCCCCTTACAAGATAATTAGATGAGATGAGAGTGAAGCAAGCGAGAGAAAGGAGAGATTATTAGATAAAAAGTGTTGAGGGCTATCCCCTCCACCATCCAACTAATTTCTACCTTTGCATTAAATGCACGAGAAAAGTCGAGACAAAGGTTTTGCGTAATTTGAGTCGACACAAGATGAGCATCGAGTGCACTGGGCTCATGCAAATAATGCACTTGCATCACAAATTAATGATGATACATAATAATGGCTAATTTGGTGATTATAATCTTCGAGAAGACGATCACCTCAAGAAGAAAGGTTGCAGCTCTTATTATTTTTTTCTTCAATCTTTTCCTTTGAATTCGAATCAGTTAGCAATTGGAATCAGAAGAAACTCGAGTTTTACACTAGGCTAGAGAGAGGGTTTAGCAGTAGAGGAGTAATTGTTATTGGAGTTACCTGAACTTGCCATTGACTTTGTTGGCTGGGGTTGAGCAAAAATACAAAAATACGTAATATGTTTGTTCCTCTATGGATGCCACACATGAACCTTCTCCCGAGTGGATTTGCGACGACAACGTGATTTGATGTGCATTTACAAGATTGGCTAAAACATGGGAAATTATATGGGAGGACATGTGAGTGGAGTTTGTAGGAGACGAGTAATTTTTTGTTGTACAATATAAAACTGCATCCCTGTCTCAGTCAAAAATCCAACTTTTTCCCATTAATTCATAGAAATAAGGTAGCCGTTTTGATGTGCAATGCAAAAAGGCACCATAACCCCTAGTCTCCAACATGCTAGTTAGTTATTTACAGACAGTTTGCACCATAACCCCTAGTCTCCAACATGCTAGTTAGTTATTTACAGACGGTTTTCCTTTTAAAAATTTGCAAAAAGCCAGCAGGAGATCTGATGAGGATAAAATAATGTGCTTTCCACTGGATCTAACCTGACCTGACCACAGAAACAGTATTTTATCCTACGGCCATTTTGTCTCTTTCTCCCTCATCGCAAATCCCAACAAGGGAAAAAGGCGTAATTAATAATAACGAATATTTAGGAGATGCTGGAGATTTAGATGCGGAAATTGGTCTCCTCAAACTATCCAAAATTTCCTATGCTTAATGAGTCATGTTTGATGTTGGTTGGTCCCATTGCAACGGCCCAAAGACTAAAGAAGAGTAATAAAGGATTTCCAACAACGGACGAAAGTGATGGGCTAATATTTTGTTGAAATGAGTGGTGAGCGCAATTCAAATTTTATTTGGTGCGCATTGCGTGCTGCTAAAATTAATTACCTATACTACAGTGTTACTTACTACTGTTAAAAAGTAATTTATTCTTTTGTGCGTCCTCTTCTTCCCACTTTGCTCTTCCTAAACTTCCTTCCCATTGTGTTGTTGCGTCATCCATTGCATAGAAATGTATGAGGGCTTGTTCGTTCAACTTTTTTTCCGGTTTTCCGTGCCGATGAATTTGTACGCCAAGTTACGTTATTCTTGTTATTGATGATGAGTGTTGACTAGCAGCAGAGCAGATTATTGTTTGCATCTTTTGTGCGAGATAATTGTGTTTTCTTTCACTCTCTCCTCTTCTGCGTAGAGCTGAGCTAGCCGAGAGATAGCACATCATCATAATACTTTTATTTATGTGAATATTATCCATCGTGATGAACTTCCCTCTCTACTATTATTATTATTATTATTATTATTACACAAGTATTACAAAAGTACAGTAGTGCCAGCTGACATGCGTACGTGTGTGTGTGCACTGTGCACTGACAAGTTAACGTTGTGCGAGATTATGGCGATCAGGAGGATTACACCACCTTCTTCTCCTTCATCCTCATCCTCATCTTGAGCATCATCCATCCGCATCTTTTTAATTCAGATGAATGGCCGGGGATATGATCTCTGGTAAAAAAGACGGGTAACAGGAAAAAGTTCATTGAACTATTGGTGCCATAATAAAAGGAGGTAGAAGAGGGAAGATGGTGGTGGATATGCTAGTAGTATTTAGCGAATGGACTCGTGAAAAATATATTTTAAAAAAAAGCAAGGAAAGACGGGAAAAAATTTCCGATAACAACAAAAAATCCTTTCGTCTTCCTTCATCATCTCTTGTGTGAGTAGCGTATATATGATATGAAGCACATGAGGAATGACGATGATGTGTTGATGCTGATCATGCATTCACCACCGACAACACTATCATGTCATCATGATATAAGATGCTAATCAAAGTTGCAAAAATTGCATTTTGTGTGCGGAATGGCGCTCATCCTCGTTTGCACACTCGAACAATGTGAAAGACATGTCTTGTTGATGTATTCTCATGATATCCCAATGATGACTTGGGACATGATCATGCTTTTGTTGTTTCATCCATGCTCATTATCATCTAGATACATATTGTTCCTCTCCCTTGATTCATATCACAAGGGATTATTACAAGAGCGGAAATACATTAGACCTGCAGGAAAATGGCATCACTCGCGATTTACCTTGAGCCTCTCTTTGTGCGCCGTGGGATGAAGAAAGAGAAATAATTTTAAATTGCAGTGTTATTACTGCACTTTAGGCATGGCCAAGTTCATTGGAAAAATTGAAATAAAGTCTCCTCTCCTCCATATGCAGGCAACAACATTTTCTAGAAAAGTATTATTGCAACTTCCTTTGAAATAAAAATGTGGCATTTTTAGGTGAACCAAAGCAGAGTCTGTCCCGTACATCATCATCATCATCACTTTCATTTCATCCCAGTTCAACAGTCTTACTTTTTAATTATGTTTTTTCCCTTCAAATGTGCACACATTGTGGTACGCAAGACACCACAAGCTAGTTTTGCCTCTCTGCTCTCTTTTGAAGGCCTTTTTCTAAACTGGTTTTTTACATAATATCTACTCCTCATAATCTTATTTCTTGGCATGTGAGTACCAAACTAAGTTGTGTGTGTATAAATAAATAATAATAATTGCAAACTTGGTCTCCACTTTTCCACTCCATTCTGTGTACGCTCTTTCTCGTCGATCATCATGATGAGCATCTCGTACGAAATGACCAAGGTTGATATGAAAAACAAAAAAAGGGGGCAAGTATTTATATTGTACTCAAGATGATGTAATGCGTTATTACGGGAAGAAAGGAAAAGCATTTTCTGGATTCCTTTCTTTGCTCATTGTGCTTCCTGTACTGTTGCATAACATGCTTTTCCTTTTGTTGACATGCGAGGATTTGTGTTTCATTGAAGGAATGTCTGACTAATAATATTTAATGGGAGGCAGGACAGGAATGCACGTACACGCGCGCGCTGTGTAATAGCTCTCATTTCCGCTTTCGTTACTAGTAAACCCATGCTAACTACCCATCATTTCTCCTTAGTTGGATCAAACTGAGAGATAAAAAATATGCATCAGACACAAATGTGTTTTCCATTTCAATTGGAAGGGATAACTGTTATTGAGCGAGCTGACACAAGTTGAGTAAGGAATTCTGTGAAGGAACGAGCTCGAGTTAACTGCGTGCAATGCTACATAAAAATGCTCATCTGGGCATTTTCACGTGTTTGAGGTAATATTACTGCCCATTTGTTCAGCTTGAAGGGGCAATCCTAAGTAGTGTACTTCTCAGAAGGTGGTGGTGGCTTGCAAGCAAAGCTTTCCTCTGTCAATTGCAATTGTCGATGCTTTCCTTTTTATTCCTGGTAATAGAATATGATTTGCGGCTTTTGTGGGATTTGGATTTTCTACGTATATCCTGAGCACTCGCATTCGAAATGGTCATCAAAGTGGATAATAGATATCCTTTCGCAGCAAGAGACAACTCAACTCCCTCTTCAAAGAACATTCTAAGCGTCTTTCCTCACTTCTGGAAACTTGATAATGGACCCATGTTCCCGAGAATGGTGTCATTAATGTTACTTTTGGCAGAGACGAACTGGGTGTGTAAAAAATCACCATGTTCATTTCCCCCTCCCCAAAAAAACTTTGGCTTTGGGTGAATGACACGGAAAAAAGTTGAATGATTATCGGATACCAATGGAATAGCAATTTTGAAGAAGGATCAAAATAATTTTGCGTTGTAAAAATGTCCATGAATCATAGAACATGACTACTGATACATGAGAGTTGGAGTCGAGATGGGGGAAAAGTTGCTGGGATTAATTGCTTTCTTGTTCAATGATAGATGGATATGCAACTAGTATAAAAATCCTATTTAGTTTGACTGCATTCTTCCAAGCTCTCCTTTCCCACTTGTTTTATGGCACTGCAATTAAGGTATTAAATCATGAGGTCTCTATTACTCAGTGATTCATGTACCGGAAGAAAGTCAAATTAAGTCGTGGAGGACAAAATGATTTCATTTAAATGCTGGACTTGGGCAAAAAGGTCAAATGTGTGCAATCACGCTTGAATTAAATATTAAAAAATATTGTTAGTTGCTCATTTTTCACCTGAACATGATGTAGCAGCCACGCACGTGAATAAAATAATGACAATGATGATGATGGGTAGGCACGATTAGAAAATGTAATCGAATCCACTGCATTTCCCATGCTACGCTATGATCCCAATAAATGTTGCATCCGTTTATCTTGGCATTTGCATTGCAAGTGCAACTTGTGCAACACACAATACGCATACGTTTTACGCACTTACGCAACGAAAGTGATTGTGTTGTGGTGATTCGTATGATGGTCCTAGAAACCCATTCAAGTAGGCGGCGTCGCATAATCAGTTTAAGACATGGCTTTCTTGATCAGCTTGATTATCATTGTCGATTGCACCCTGTTGCCTTTGCAATGGGGGGCATTCGACGGAGAGGCTACGTGTAGGAAAGAGGAATAGGCCAAGAGTTGACATGATCAGTTTTCGTATTAGGTTGTGCACACAACAAATCCATCGCTCAAGCTGTGTAAATCCTAAAATTCACAGTCATCACATGCACCACCTTTTTACTTGTACATGTCATCAGAAAGTGTCCAGTGTTGGTACTCAACCTTTTACTAATTCACAGTAAAAAAGACTGACTTTTGGGTTGGGCACCTGCTTTATCATCATCATAATAATATTCTTATGTGAGGAGAATGCATTAGCTCACAACTTTTATCACGTTAACCCTTTATACCGTCGCACATGTATAATTAGAGTAATTAATTATTAGATCAATCCCCGTTTTGAAAAAATGGGGATTTTGGAATTAGAGCACAATGGATGGATGATGATGATGGGTGACACCCAATCTCGATAAAAAATGAAATGCCTAGTCGAAATAAATAAACAAAAAAATGAGCAGACTTAATATTGCATACACAAGGATTATTGACAAGCACATGATCAGATGATATGGTGGTAGGAAAAAGTGGCAATTTAATAAAGGTGGAGTAGTCTCACTAGTATAATAGAGTCTCGCTCTTTAGCGACGTAAATATGATAGCACAAGTGAGTAATGTGCAATTCCACTAGAAGTGGTCAAAGGGGACTGTAAATCTAGTAGGTTGACTAGGAAAGACTAGGTAAGTGCTTCGTCATGTATTCAAGTGAGATTCAGTTAGAAAATGCAAATGAGGACTGCACACAATGCTCACAACTCAACTCACCTCTTCCAAATCTCTGCGAAAAAAGGCAAAAACTTGCACTCTGCAGTAATTAGAAATGCCACGACGACAGGTTAATGTCTTAAGTTGAAGGAACAGTTTGCTCTCTCGTGTGCCGTAATAAATGCAATATAGTTTTTATAGACAGGTAAATATGTATATTATAGGGAGTTTACAGCCTATACCTACCTACCGGTTTGGCTCCGTGCGACCATTAATAAAAGTGAAACAATTCGTCAAAGGAGCTTTAGATACTTTATGTGCAAAAATGTGAAGTTGTTTGGCTGCTACAATTAAAAAACAATGAATGTGCCGGCTGCCCTTTTCCACTATTGCGTATTGGCTAAATAAATGACCATGAGATGAGAGGAAAGAGAGAGAGAGGGAAAAAACTTGTCACTCGTCATCATCAGCACACACAGAGGATGAGAATGTGAACAGCAGAGAGGTCCTTTATTACTCTAGATCACGCTGGGAATTTGCATTCTTCGGATAAAGTTATTTCTTCCCGGATGAATACAAATCCCACATTTTGCGTGTCTCAAATCATTTGAAAGTTTTATTTTACATTTGAGTGGTACTATTTTATTACACCTAACTGAAGCTATCAACAAGTGAGTATTTAGATGTATAGTAGATAGGTACACGTCATTCACCAACAATAAGTAGTAGTAGTAAGTTGACATGACTGATTTGACAAATATTCAGTTTACATGGTCACTCATTCTCATTCAACCTGTCACTTAATTAACTACTGGTCAAGATGCTTAGAGTTTTCTTGTTCGGCTCCTATCAACCGATTACCAATCACTGAACCCAAATCATAGCACTCGATACTTGTGTATCATCATACAAGTATATATTTTCATAGCACTCGATACTCGTGGTGTATCATCATGATACAAGTGTATATTTTCGTCCTTCCACCAACTCCTCTTGCTGAGCACAAAAAGTATGCAATGCAATGAAATGCAACTTTGTGTGGTAAACAACAACGACTACATCTTGTAAACTATGATTTTATGAGCAATATGTGCAAGGTTCTTTGAGATGCCTCTTATTGTGAAGGAAAAAACCAGCTCGTCCACAACGAGAGCAAAAAATGCATGTATTTTCAATCATTTTTCTCTCTCTCTTTTTACTTGCATAAAAGGTGTAGTAAGTAGTGGAACTAACCTTGACTCGAAGGATTTGATACGGGAACGTGTACAAACAGAAACAAGGTTGAAGTTGTTTCTGAAATAAAAGATTTTGCTTATTCGTAAAATATTCCTCCCGGGCAGTAAGTAGAAGAAAGAGCTAGTGCAGGGAGCAGTTTATCTTTTGAGACATTTAAATGAAATGACACAAAGAGGGTGGGAGTGGAACACAATAACACATGCTTTCACATTCGCCGCTGGGTTGAACAAACACTCATGTAAATGTTTTGTTTGTGGTTGGGTTGGTAAATGCGAATAATGCCTCTCAAACATGAACCTATAGTGTTGTAAAAACGGTAGTTTTCTCATTTACAAGAAATGGTCAACGTTTGACCATCAATCTTGCTCAGAATGTGCAGAAAATGCAGTTGCAGTTTTAATTTGAGTTGCGAGGGAATAAAGTGTTGTTGTCAAATAAACGAGGAGACTACAACGGAGACCCGGTGAGATGGAGAGAGAGCCCACTGAAATGGAGCGTAGTATTTATTCGTGTGTGTGGATTTTTGAATCCAATCCTCTGGTTAGGCTGCAATCACGTCCATGTCGTTACAAGTATCATTGTTAATCTGAGCAGTCAAGTGCTCACGTTTCTAATATATGGGGCTGTTATAGTTTTTCAAACAAGATCAAACTTGACATACCGACGGGACAGAGCACACACTGAATATATTTACATGATTAGGAAAACCTCTCTGTTTTTATTATTGAGTGCCAGTCTGATTTTGCACGCAGACAGAGACGAAATGGGTTTCATTATTAGCACCACCATCGCCATAACATAAACTTACCTTCTCAACTCAGCTGCATAAATTGAGTCAGGGTTTGTGATTACAATGGAATGACGAGGAGGTAGGCTGTGGGTTATAAATACCACCACTCAAACGAATCCTCTCACACGACAAATGCTTGAAAAATGAGTTTCGAATGTCTACCAGTTTCAATTTATTTTGAGATGTAGAGTGTGCAGCACACACAGAGAATTTAAAAAAGCAAGTTCAAGTGAGGGTTGGTTGTGATGATATATACACACCGGGAAAGTTGGACACACCATATCACCTTATTTACTCGTATTCCATAAAAAAGTCAAACGTTGACTTATTGGTAATATAAAACTTGTAACAGATTACTATGATGGCGGAGACAGCAGGGAGGGAGGGAGAGATTGAACCGGGGGAAAACCTGATCATCCGGGATATGACAATGTGGTGGCCAATGTGCATCTTCTTCACAAACAACCAACAACTCCCTTTCCTAGTTTCTTTTACATGCATACTAAATACTACTGCATAGTTACTTATTAGACAGCCACTTATGAATTATCTTACTTAGTGTGGCCTACAAGCAAATATATATGTAATTCTCTATTTTTGGCATGCATTTCTGTAGCTTGAACAGAAAAAGTGATTGCTGATCAAGGCATAAATAAGTATTTCAAGTGAGCATATAGGTATTTCTTTTTTCTTTTATTTTGCATTTCGCATCACACGACATGCAACAAACATGAAGCTCTCTCCTGCCCAGGCAAACTGGGCAAACTAAGCAGGAAGAGGAGAGACAAAGTCTTTGTATTATTGAAAATGATTACATACGTGGATGAGCATCACGGGATGACCGTGGTCATGTACGTTTTGATTATCAATCCTCTTTTTTGCATATCCCTTTATCATCCTCTATAATAACAACAATGGGAGAAGAATTGACTTTGTAATTGTGTGGCTCATCTCGAGACAAATTTTACTTTGACAATAACAACAAGTCTGACAAAATGTGCAATTTGGGAAGAAGGGAAATGAGGAATATGGTACGTACATGCATACGTACGTGAGAGTTTAAACATTTATCAAGCACACTCGACGGAAAGTGAACACCAGAGTGATGTAACATGTAAGAGAGAGTTTTATTTGCATGCGCTCACAAAAAAAGTAAATAAAAGAATGACATGGGATAAAAAGCACACCTCTTAGCTGTACGTAATTGAACACTTGATGCATTAGTTGAATATATGTAGAATATGTAAATGTAGTACGTACTAGTATTATGGAACACACTTTCCTCCAGACACATGAACAAAGAGATGCCTATAATACGAGTATCCACTCAGCCTTGTCTTGCCGTCTCTGCAACAATCATCACGAGCATAGTTGTCCTCACACATTCTCAAGTCTTGCTTACCTTCCCATTCCTCTTGCACTATCATTATTATTTCTGCCTATATAGCAGCTTCAATTTCTTCAACAGGCAGTTCCTCCAAGGATGTATCCGTGACAAGTCATTTCTCTCGCAAATGGCCGTATATTTGTTTAGCTTCACAAAAGAGTGCCATGCTAATTTGGATACACATCTCCCTCCTTAAATCCATCCAAAATTTGGCTAACTGTACTCTGTGAGTCGAGTGGGAGAAGGAAGGAGTTTCTTTTTCACTAATAAAAGTATATTCTTCTATTTTTCTATTACATCACACATGTTTCTCACACACACCAGCACACTAGACGAATTGAGGAAAAAAGATTTACAAAGTGGTCATGCAGTCTGCAGACTGTCTGGCCTGTCCAAATGGGCTGTCCAAATGCCATGACGAAAAAATATATGCAAAAAATAGAAATACATATAAATATATTCGAAATAGATAGGGGTAGTAGTAATATGTACACATTGTCATTGTAAATTGTAGCCATGGAGTGACGGTAAAAAAGGAAGAAACAAAGTTTACTACTTTTCAGATATGAGATGATTGCGTTGCTGTAACCAGCTCATATTTATTTATCGGTGAGGCGAGGAATGAAATGAAATAAGGTGAATGGATGGAGGAGAAAGAAGGGGTAAAAATCAGAATTTGAGTTCACACGACAGAGCGAGAGCTCATGCTGCGCCTTTCATCTAATAAACGTCAAGATGAGTTCTTCTTTTGCATAAAGTTGAGAACCACGTTCGGTGGTGATGATGAGACTAATCCTTGTTGCAGGCTGTGGGAGAATAAGTAGTGGGGGAAATGGGAAAAGAAAATGCTCTCTCTGTGTCTCTTCAAAACGTTCTGCTTGCTCAGCTCTTTCTTTTCTCTATTCTCAGAATCATGATTATTTACAAAAAAGATTATGTAAACAATCTGGAGCTTGATGAGATGTGATGCATGCATCATCAATTGGATTGCTCAAATCCTACCTTTTTCCGCGTCCTCAAACGATTCATGGTTAATTAATGAGTGTCATTCACTTCCATGATGGCATGTTGCACAAAACCTTATATTCCGAGAATAGAATAAACAGGACTTTGTCAGCAAGACCAAATACGAATCTGTATTATTGCTCTGCGCAGATGTAGCGGTGGGGATTGGGGATGAGGGAATGGCAATCATGTGTGCGTGTAGCTATGCATTAGGAAAAAAGTAACTGTGAACACTTTTTTATGTAACAGTCAACAGTTGAGTCCGGATGATTCGCTAGTTTTTTCCCCTCTCTCTCTTTGCATGTCTTTTCTCAATCCTTCTCATTTTTTATCAACTGCACTGGTCATTCTCTCAGGTTGGGATTCTTGGGATGACAGTGAGAAGAATCCTTTTTCTGGCAGAGCCAAGCATCTTTCAATTTTTTCAGCGTTTCACATACCGTTGTTGCTTGAAAATGAATCACGTGTGAGGAAGAAAGTAGAGCTTAACAAATCAACAGTTGCACTTGGATAAATATTGTTATGTGAGGTAGCTTGGATGAAATCAAGTTCCAATTTTTCAATGACCACCACCCCACTATGGAAAACTTCAAGTTGACATGCGAACCATGCTGTCATTTCCTTCTTCCAGACTGGTCAGACTGTTATTTTTCAAATTGTGGCTCAGCCTTTACAACTTTAGGTAGTTGCAAGTAAGATATCCTTCGCAGACAGTTTAAATGACAACTATACGTGACTGCAGAGTACATACTAAATATACAGCCCGACACAAAAAATGTGTCTTCCGCACACTCTTATTTCTCGCCAGACAAAAAATCCTCTGAGGAGATGATTATAATATGAGGGTCATGTTCGTGAATGACAAGATTGTAGCGCAACACTAAAACGTATTAGCTGTGTACGAGAAGAATATGTGTCTTTGCCAAAGTTCAATGACTTTTCCTGTTATACAAATTTCATTCATTTCGTGTCATCAGACGAGAGGAATATTTAAATATAAACTGTTTCAATTTTATTCTTACACCAAGACACGAACCCTTGCCAAACCAACCCTTGCAAAACCAACCCTTGCCAAACCAACCCTTGCCAAACCAACCCTTGCTCCAAGACAGACAAACTGACAACACTAAATTGCCTCTTAAATCTTGTTCTCTCTCCGATTTACACACTTTCACATTGTAGAAATATATATGTTACGCCCGGAGAACGTGTCTCTCTGGTCGGCAAAGCAACTTGACGCTGTTGACGCTTTAAGCGATGCACATTGTTCTTGTCAAGTAGTATGTTACACTTAATCCGGGAGGGTTTTGTTGACGAGCTACATGGATCTGGGTCAAATTATCAATTATGAAATCCGTCAAGATGACATGCTTGTGGCCATCCTCAAGTCGTATTTTTTACGCAAGTTTTATTTTGTTGATGATTTTCTTTAAGGAAGTTAAAGTGTGACATGATAAATTAGAATTCACTTTCCTGGAGCAAAGGATCAAGTGAGTAGAGAGACAATATCCACTCACGGCACTATTCTTCTCCCACGTATTCTTGACCCCCGACAGAAAAAATATTGTGCAGAGGACAACTCGTCAAGATTTAGTCTTCCTTATTACGTCGACATTTTCCCATTTTCTATTTGTATTTGAACACAGCCGTTTGCTGGCTGATGAGTATTCTGCTGATGAGTATTCTGCGGATGAGTATTCTGCTGATGAGTATTCTGCTGATGAGTATTCTGCTGATGAGTATTCTACTGATGAGTATTCTGCTGATGAGTATTCTGCTGATGAGTATTCTGCGGATGAGTATTCTGCGGATGAGTATTATGCTGATGAGTATTATGCTAATGTCGTAGTAAAATTGCATGAGAAAAATCAATATAGCTGTGCAGGAAGAGGGTTATATTATTGGGTTACATGTGTATAACCTCATCTTTCAAGGTCTTCTGCAACGTGAATGCCCACAAGTGTTGCAACTTTTTCAAAAAATAACTCTTGATACAAACGTGTAGCTCATCATCATGTAATCTAAAATATTATCACATGACATGTGTGCAAGATAGAGAGTAAGTCTAATTGGGATATTTTGCATGATCCACATCATCCCCGTTGTCGTCGTCATCATTTTGACATGGCTCTCTGCGAATTGTGACGGACTCGATCCTTTTCAACAGGTTTTTAGGTATACAATAATATGAGAAGTCTATGACGAGCCATAAAATGTGCCAGAAGATGGAAAAATATTACTAAAAGGGAATACCAGGAGGAATAAAGAATTTTTCTGCTCCCAAAACTCACAATTTTTCTATTTTCTCAACACCTTTGATTGACAGCTATTGAAATTATTTCCAGGGAAAAAGAAGGTCAGAATTTAGAAAGAATGCATAAACATGATGATGCTAGTATGTATTTACCTAGTGGCGTGCTGTACACGTACATGCATCAAATAGGATTTTGTTAAAGGGAGATGAAAGAGACAAATGGGAAAAATGGGCAAAAAATCTTAATTTTAATCAGTCACGACATGGGTGTTTATCAAGTGGGAAATTAGCCCAATCAAATGAAGGATAGATGTGGCTGGCTAATTTTGAAGAGTAAATAACCTTCCATGTGGAACAGTATGAGGATAATAAAAAGGGTTATTTATTGATGAGGCAGATGAGCGACGGATGGGCATCATGCAAACGACTAAAACCAAGCCTGTTTAACATTGAATGCAGTTAGTGATTTGCATAAAAGTATTAATGCAATACAGGGCTATATAGTACTTATTTATGTTTATTTATTTATTTTAAATTCATTCACGTGATGGATCCTATGCGGATGTTTGCAAGTCTCAGTGTCCCTATTTTCTTTTGGCTTTATAAGAATCCGATCCTGTAGTTGAGCAAAGACGAGTTTTTCCATCTAATGACAAAACATGATTTTAGCCATTTAAGAGTGATGATGACTATGATGAGAGCTATTTGGTCATGCAAGTTGATAGCCAATAACTTCCCAGTTTGTTGTCTGATGGTCAAATCTTGCCCAAAAACCTATCTCTTTTTTTAGTCTTTACGCCTTTTTCGCTGATGGGTTTCCGTGTATTTGAAAATTATGTATTTTTAATACCTAACTAACGTACTCACTTTTAGTAGGTACGACCGCACAGGAATGCATGTGTGTATTTTTTATGGGAAAAGGATCCCGTAAGTGGTCACAATCACCAAAAATCTCCTCTTGCAAATGTGCCATTTGAATGACAATTACGTGAGGCATCAAGGATTAGAGAAAATGGGTAGGGAAAATGTGGATGAGAATATTAATAAGTTATCATGCCGGGAAATGGCCAGCGTCAAGTTCAAATAAATAAAATGGACAAGGAAAACATATTTACATAAGCTTATCGTCGACCCACCCCCTTTTTATCAAACTGTTCATCCATTGTTTCGTGATTTAATGGGAGAAGGATAAAAATACTCACTCACTAATAATTCTATTATGGCAAACGCAATCCGTGAAAGTCAACCTTCAAACCGGTTAATCTAACCTTCACAAAGCATAATCTGGAATTGCATGTTTTTTAACTCGATCCCTTCATCCCAATCACAAAAACTTTAACATAACACACAAAAGCAAGGATCTTTGAGTGTAGGGCAAACATTCTTCTTGTGCAAATCCCAGAGAAAGGTTAAAATTCCCGTCAACCTTGTTTGGGAATATGACATGCGGATAATTTTTAAATGAGTAAAACGGGCTTGATGGATAATTTTACAAAAAGTGTAGTGTGGACATTAGAAAAGTGGAAACAGGGAGGAATATTGGGATAAGAGGGTTACCAAGTCTCCAAAATCTGAATTCCGCAGAGCTGACATATTTATTGCAGGTATGGTAGGGTTCACAAGAAAAGATAAATGAGTGGCAGCAGACGCAAAGATAAATCAGCCCAACACAGGAACTTTTCACAGGATTTCACCTTTTCCCTCGTTCAACCAATACCGTGTGCACTATCTTTGCACAGGCCGAGGAGAAATCTAATTCTTAGCTCCTCACTCGAATTCCATGATTCTCAACTTTTCTTAAAAAGAGTCACTTTGGAGTTGAGCCTTGATAGATTCCGAGCATACATACAAAATACAAACATAGTGTAAGTTGAACCTTGAGGCAGAAATACTTGACGAGGTGGAGAATCGATACAAAGATTGGATTTGGCAAATGGCATCTCAGGCTTCTTGATGGGAGTGTCGTAGAGCGGGATTGCACATGGCAAAGTAAAAATTAATTGCAGTTGATGAAGTAAAAGATATTTATTACATAACGTGAATATTTGTGATGGGTATTCAAGTTTGTGTTGACGAAAAGGCGGTTGAGCAGAGAGTGAGTGATGATGAGCTTTATTGCTTCATGATTAAACGCACACACAACTGACGATAATAATAAAATGTGGTTGAGAGAGGTGTGATACATTCAAGAAAGTTTGAAACCTAATGGATGTGCCCGTTTTAGTGTTCACAACGTCATAAATTGCGTTGAAAAAATGGATGTTAATGAAGATTGGCCATTAGCGAAACATAGGCTAAGTGCTGGTGCCATTACATAGTTGCTAATGTGGAGGAGACTTAAACGAGGAGCGAAAAACAAAAGTTGATTACACACACCATCATCAATATCATCATTTCTTTCTGTTATTTTAATATTCGCACAACCCGCACCACCTCCGAGTAAGAGGATCTAAGTATGTAGCACATTTCAGAGAAAAGGCTTATTAGAAATAACGTTTTCTCGGACAACGGTACACAGTCAGTAAAGCATTTCCTTGAGCACTGAAAGAATACCTACTCGACACTTTTTTCGTGGATCAAACAAGTACGAGAGCATAATATGCACTTAGCTGTAAAGTAGTCGTTGTGGCACCATCCTCTCATCATCCTGGTGTATCAAGAAAAGAGTGAAAAAAAGATTAGATCAGAATGACCAGATTTTTTTCTTCTCTAAACTTGACCATTGTTTCATTCGTTGATCTCCAATATATGCACATTTGCCTGTGAACCCCATCATCACCAACCAAGCATGATGTGAGTGTGTGAAGAAGCACAACGAGAGGGGCAACAATAACATCATCCCCGTCATTACTATCATGCTCCCCATCAGATCCTGTAAAACTGGGTAGACTGCACACTCTTCACACAAACGCAGTCATTCTATCCCATTTTTCTCTACTCCACACAACATACATTTCTGCGATAAATCCTATGCGCACAAAATACATTTCTGCGATAAATCCTATGCGCACAAAATACATTTCTGCGATAAATCCTATGCGCACAAAATACATTTCTGCGATA
>JAHZNA010004707.1:0-11016 GCA_027743935.1 Sinodicranocentrus sp. ZH6 | reverse complement strand
CAAAAGAACCACTGTCAAGGTCACCATCTCTGCAAGACATAGGCTCATCTTCTCCCTGAAACTTCTTCGTCGTGGCATGTTACCTAATTAAAGTTACAATCTTGAATATGAATTTTTCATAGAAATGACTCGTGGGAGTTCAAAGATACGAATACCTTGACAATACATGTGATGAAATTGAAGCGTTCCATTAATCCACAATACAAGCACATCCCCTTGAGTGCGAAAAATCTTCAAATAAAAATACTGAACAATGAAGAGCCCCATTGTTACACCAACTTGAAGTTGTGTCGTTGGTGAAAACTGGGTTGTGCTGAAATATGCTATTTGAGCGATGATTGTAAATACGAATACTGTGTGTAGTTTGCAGAGAGCGTGAAGAATGCGAATTCTCTTTAGAGGGAGCATTTTTAAACAATGATGTTTCGAATCCCATTTAAAGGGTATGTCATTCAAAAGGGAGCAGAATTTTAAGCCTCTCAAAAATATTTTAAAGTTTTCCACCAACATTTTGAGCTTTGTGAAGAAATAACTTTCAAGCTACTTGTATAATCAAGAGTACTGACTTTCCTTCAGGATACAAGGAATATATTGGCAAGGTTAAAGATTATTACGAAGCTGAATGTGATAATTTATTCCAATTAATAATAACATGTCGATATCCACCATCTTCGTTAATATGGACAAGTACATTTCTAGCAGACGATAAGGTGATATATGTCCCGATAACTGAGATGCTAAATATCCCGACATTCCAACTACGTTTTCCAGTTTTGTTGCATTATTAAAAGACTTTTAGTCTTACTTTCCTAAATGAAATCAACAAGATATCAAAGTTTTCATGAATAAGCCTGTTTTATCACATTTCATTACCTGGTTCTTGTTTTTACACAATAGGGCAATAACAACATTATTTACAAGCGATAAATTATATTACTTATGTTCCGGAACAGAAGATTGTTGAGAAGATTGATTCTGAAAAACCATGTTCCATTAAAGGGAAATGGAAATGAATGACCAGTTGACATTGTGCAATATTAGCTATGTGCAATTTTGTAGTACGTATCACACTTTGTGCGAACATATTTGACGAATAAGTTTACCAACAATTAATTTTTGATGGTATAATTTCTAAAAACATTATTATCCACTACATTCTCTTCAAATATGTACAGAAGCATAGGCATACCCATAAAAAATGAATAAACCACATAACATAATGTGAGGTGGCAGGTGCACCACGTTTTGAAACTAAATGTTATGCTAATTGAAGCTTTTGAATGACATTTTACACGGCACATGTTGTCTTTTGAAAATTCGAAACCATTAATTGGTATTGGTACAGTTATAAAGCTCAACGGAATTGGCGTAAAATAGGTGCTGAGATATGGGTCCTATATACTGATTGGTTAAAACAGAATTCGAATTGGCTGAACTATTTAGACTGGAACAATAACACAGCAACATACCGACGGACAAACATACAGAATGGCCATTTCATAAGGAGCTACGCTCTTTAATAATGAAATGCTGAGGAATAACCCCACGACACAGAAAATCCTGTAGATACTGTCTTCAGGGGAACATTTTGATTATATAATAATCTTCGATCAGATTGTCTTAAACAAATGTCGATGGTTTTGCGACTTTTCGTTTCACTCATAAATATATCTCAAAATGGATATTCACTTTCGGAACATGAACTTCATTAAAGCAAGTCGTAATATAAGATATTAATTATATCTTATATCGATGCCATTGTTAACCACAAAAACAAGTGGAGTAATTTTCTTCGAAACTGGAGATTGTTCCATTCGACACATGAAAAATGAAAATAGGATGACCAGATGGGTCACACCCACGTTGAACTGATGTTGTCCATCTGCAAATCACATGGGCGGATTTGATCAGCCAAAAGACAAATTCAACTTCTTGAATATAATATAAAAAAGCAAGGATAGTGTATTTGGGGAATAACCCCATGGAATATATTATTCACTATCAGGGATGCTCCAACGAAGTGTTAAATAATGAATGTAGGAAAAATATCCTTATTGCTGCTACTTCAATGCTTATTTCCTTTCCTGTTGCTTTTCAACTCTTTCATAGCTTAATTTAGGAACTAATCGAGTATTAAAATTACAAGAGATGATTTTATGTATTTTTCCCAGCATATTTCCTTCATATTTAAATTTACTATGTAGTGATAAAAGAGTTGTGAGAATGAAACCACAATAATTATTTTTAAATAACAACTACCAGCAGATTTCCGTATAGTAATTACTGTACTATATATGCATTGTCCTATTCACTTCGTTCTAAAAGTAGCATTTAAACTGTTAAACTTGCCGATGAATTCATTCCATTAAGAGGAGTGTCCGGTTCGAGAAAATTGCAAATCCCGAACTTGATTTGGATCGTAGGACAAGAGCGGTAAAATCGCTATCGTAACTTACTCTCTTGTCTACGAATCCCTGTCACAGCTTTCATTTTTTTCAAAATTCGTTCCGACCCGGAAAATTCACGTGCCATCCCGCCAAACATTATCATCATAAACCAGCATTCACCACAAAGAATACAAATTATCCCAAATCCCTACAAGGTTTTCTGCTGTCCAAGGCAATTTTAGCATTGCTCAAATTGCAAACGAGGGGACAAAAATGCTCCCAACGAAGGTCACAGGAAGAAGAACTCTCGCTGGAATTGGTTGCAGAGAATAGTTCATGTGGATGGATGTGACGTAAATCACCATTGTATGGGAAAATTCGGTTCTCGAGTTCTGAATAATTTCCCAAAATCTGCAAAAACATGATTAATTGCAATGATTCCGTATTATTCTAATTATTTTTGAAAATTACCTACATTTGCAAATATTAGTCCCGGATGGTAAACGTCGCTAAAATATGCATTCCTCCAACTCCAAAGCCTCCCGCATGGTAGCCAAAAGCCCAAGCTCAGTGGTGAATTATGAGTAGTATCATTTCCCCAAACGAATCTAGAATATTTGTTCTTCCGTCGGATCGTAAAGAGTTCCTATTTCTGCATTTCTTCAGCAGCCAATATCCAGCAAGCGAGGGCTGACAAGGATCTCCCTAGTGAAACATGTAAACCATTATGATCGGTAAAAGAATCACTGTCAAGGTCACCATTTCTGCAAGATAGAGGTTCAACGTTTCTCTAAAACTTCTCCTTCGTCGTAGCATGTTACCTAATAGGAATTAAAAATTCAAAACATTAGATGGGAATTACTCTTAAGAGAAATGGCTGTTCCGGGGACAAAATTGCTCACCTGGAAGCCATTTCACTTTTGGTGTAATTTTCACTCCCTCTGTGGAGTGTTTGCGGTGGGAAGCAATACTAATAATGCCACCAGGAAATGTACACAAGCAACATTTTAAACTAAAACTGATTTAATTACAAAGTTATAACTTTTCAAACTACATAGATATAAGGCGATATTTATTTTATTCGTATAACTAATGTTGTTTATTCACTAACACGGGTGGATGTGGTCAGCAAAGAAAACAAGGTCAACTTCGCAGAAATCATACAAAGCTCAAGGCTAACATTGTGTTTAAAATGTATATAACTTTTGTTAGGATGCAGGCTATTAATATAAGACACGGTGTAAGCTTTTTTGTTTACTGATTAAGATTTCAGCCCCAATACAAGGCACAAAATATTGAAAAAGATAATAAAAAGTCAATTTATACGTTAGATCGATTCGCGAAACTAATAACTTCCAGTTAATCCCTTGCTTGCTTTTCATCTCAATTTCACATTTAAGCTTGTCATTTCTTGGACTTGTGGAAAGTGGTGTCATTATCAGTATTATTATTTACTTTTTTGCCTTTAGAAAGCAAATTTTCCAGAATTACAAGTGCAAGAAATGATTTTATGTATTTTATCTCAAGAGCATGTTTGCTCTAATAAATCTCCTCCATGTAATGTCAATAAACCATATAGATGAAAGGAGCGGTTTTAAAATTCAATAAAAAATTGTGTTAAGTTTTTAATGAAAATAGATTAGTACAAACACGACTTCAATATATGAAGCAGTTTATTAGAAATGATGAGTTGTACATTGACCGTTATCACGGGTATTTATAGTTTTACTTACGTTAAGACTCTAGACACAATGCTCGGTAAAATTTTGATAAGCTTTCTATTGATGTATTAATATTACAAAGCATATGTTGTAATTTGAAAATCAAAACCGTTAATTGTAATCGACATAGGGGTTCAACATATTTGGCTGTGTGGAGATTTAGATTTTATGTCAAGATTTGCGAAAACTATTTTTCTTAACCTAAATCTAGAGCCAGACAACACAGACCGACATAGGGAACAGACAATTTTATAAAGAGCTGTCTTCCTTAATAAAAGCTATCATAACATAAACTTTTAAAAGACAACTGACAGCATTATTCCAATGTACTACAAGTGCATTGTTCTATTCGCATCCTCCTAAGAGGAGCATTTGAACTGTTAAACTTGCCGATGCATTCATTCCATTAAGAGGAGTGTCCGGCTCGAGAAAATTGCAACTCCCAAACTTGATTTTGATCGGAGGACAAGAGTTACAAAATCGCTGTTGTAACTTGTTTACTCGTCTTCGAATCCCTGTCACAGCTTTCATTTTTTGCAAAATTCGTTTCGATTTTGAAAATACCCCTGCCATCCCACCAAACATAGTCATTATCATAAACCAGCAGTCAACACAGTTCATGAAGATGATCCCAAATCCTACCAGGTTTTCAACTGTCCATGACATTTTTAGTACTGCTCCAATTGACAACGCGGGGCAAACAATGGTTCCAACTAAGGTCACAGGGATAAGAACCCTTTGCAGGAATTGGTTGCAGAGAGTGTTGAGTAGCTGGATGTGACGGAAAATCACCATTGTGCGGGAAAACTCAATTCTCGAGTTTCGGAAAAATTCCCAAAATCTGAAACAAAATTTATAGATTTAAAGGATTTTTGTACTTCTACGGATTATCGCAAAATGACTTACATTAGTAAATAGTCCCGAATGGTGAAAGTTGCTAAAATATACACTCCTCCAATTCCTAAGCCAGCCACATGGTAGCCAAAAGCCCATGCCCAGTGGTGAATTACGAATAGTGTCATTTCAGCAAAATAATCTAGAAAATTTGTGCTTCCTGTGGATTGTAAAGTGTTCCTATTTCGACATTTTTTCAGCAACCAATACCCAGCAAGCGAAGGTTGACAAGGATCCTCCCAGTGAAACATGTAGACCATTATGATCGGAAGAAGGATCACTGTCAATGTCACCATTTCTGCAAGATAGAGGTTCAACTTTTCTCTAAAACTTCTTATTCGTCGTGGCATGTTATCTAACAAGAATTAAAGTTACCATCTTGAAAAGAATTTCTCAGAGAAAAGGCTGTTCCGAGTTTAAAGATACAACTACCTACCTTGATGGTACATCTGGTGAAATTGGAGCGTTCCATTAATCCACAAAACAAGCTCATCCCCTTGAGTGCGAAATATCTTCAAGAAAAAATACTGAACAATGAAGAGCGACATTGTAATTCCAACTTGAAGCTGTATTGTTGGTGAAAATTGGGTTGTGCTGAAAGAAGCTATTTGAATCACAATTATTATTACGAAAGCTGTATGTATTTTTGAGAGAGTGTGAAGCAAACGGATTTTCTTTGGAGAAAGCATTATTAAACAATGACGTTTTGAATCCCATTTAAATGGAATGTCATTCAAAAGAGAGCAGAAATGTAATTCTCTTAAAAATATGTCAAAGTTATCCACCAACATTTTTAGTTATTTTTTAAAGAAAATAGAAGTAACTAGACTGTCAAGCTGGTTGTAAAAATTAAGAGTGACCTACTTCTTTCAGGGTTAAAGAAGAAATAATATATTGGTAAGGTCTAAAAATGTTGCGAAATTTCATGTAATCATTTATTTTAATTAAAATCACATGTCGATGCCCATCTTTGTTGTTTATACGGAGAAATGCATTCCTATCAACTGACAAAAGATAAGGTGACATGTTCCGACAACTTACATAGCACGACATTGCTGCCACTTATTCGTGACTCTTTCATACTTTACTTAATATAGTTTCTAAAGATAAGCCTGTTTAGTGACATTACTCTCCCTGTTCCCTGGTTTTAACCTGGGCCATGGTATATACAAGCGATAAATTATATTATGAGTCATGTTCAGAAAAAGAAGATTGTTGAGAAGATATTTGCAAAATGATGTTTTATTAGAGTGAGATGGAAATGTAAAAAAAATTGTATGAAATTTAAATCAGTTTTTCTCTGTTTAACTTCTAGGAAGATTTTTATCGTCGACGATGTCTCGATCCCCAATTACAGAAACATACGCCTATGATTGAAAATATGAATAATAAAATGCTGAGGATAACCAACGACATAGAAAATCCTATAGGATAAGATGTTGTCGTGATGGGATCATTTTGATAATTACAGTCTTCAATCATTTCGTCTTTTGCAAATATCGAAGCTTTTGCGTCTTCTCGTTTCACTAATATCTCATAATGAATGTCCATTTGTGGAACAGGGGCTGTATGAAGGAAAGTTGATATTGATAGAACATATTTTGCGTTTAGCACTTTCAAAATTAAATTTAGGTCGATGTTACTAAAACATACCAAAAGCAGTCGAGCAATTTTTCTCAAGACTGGAGATTGTTCCAACCGTCACGTAGTTTTCTTGAAGTGCTCGACAAATGAAAATTGGATGACCGGATGGGTCACACCCACTTTCGAAGGAGTTTTCTGGAATATCTTCATTTCCTGTTAAAGGAGCCCAGTGCAAATTCTCCAAGTCGAAAACCAAAACCTATTATGTTTGTGAAAATATACTTTTATGCAAGTTACAAATATTTTTTTAAACCAAATGCCCTAATTTGTATATTACTCACCTCATACTTGTCCTTTTTATAACTTTCGCCTTTAAACATAAACGATATTTTTTTCTGATTAAAATCAATTTTTCCTGGAATCACTCCTCCAAAGAAAGTCGCCCTTCCAATGTACTCCTCCGTGTCACTCCAGTTCCCTGCCTGGTGAAGTAATCGGTGATGAACTTCTTCACCTGGTAGCCATTTCACTTTAGGTGGGTTCTTCCCTCCCTCCGTGGAGTGTTTAAGGAGTAGAGAAGCAATTATGACAAAGTTGAATACCAGCAACATTTTAAACTAAACTGTAAAATGAGTCATTTCGGTGTAACATGACAAATAAAATGTAAACAGTCCGTTTACCGAACAAATAGTTCAACAGCAAGTTTTAAGTGTTTTGATTCTTTCACAGTTCATTGTTTTGATGTATTAAAAACTAGTTGAATAATAAGAAAATCGGCGTTGCACTGAGGAGTAGCAGCATTGACAAAACTAGTCTGCAATCGCAACTGGACTTGCTTATCCTATCTCGTTTGCAGCCCAAATAAGATTCTTATCAAAAAAGATTATAACTATTCTACCTTCCTACATAGCTATAAGACAATATTTATTTCCCTTATCAAACTAATGTTTTCCATCTACCAATACCACGGGCGGATGTGGTCAGACAAGAAAACAAATTTAACTTCGTGGAAATCGAATTTAGTGCATGGCTAATATTATTTGGATATTGGTTACGTCACATGTGCCTTTTTTAGTATGACCATTACTGATTGAGATAATAGCCCCAATATACAGCAGAAAATAGAGAAAAAGATAACGGAAAAGCCAATCTAGATATTTGATCGATTCGTGAAGCTACTAACATCCAGTTAATCCCTTTCTTGCTTTTTATCTCAATTTCGAGTTCAAGCGTGTCATTTCTTGGACTTTTGTCGTTTCCCAAAGTTTCACGACAAACAGCTTCCAAGGTTGAAGTAGGAGTTGAGGCAAATAGTGATTGCTTAGATGTTTTAGTATTCCTTTGAGATTCAACTGTATTTTCGAGTTTACTCAAATAATGAACCGTCAAGCACTCCATCATCGACATGAAAACAAAGCCTGTACAAGTTAACATCCAAATGTCGATAGCTTTAACATAGCTGGACTCAACACTTTCTTAATGGTTTTTGATTATTACTTGACGCTTTCGAGGTGACAGTGAGAAGGGTGGTTATTCCTAAAGCGACCCTTCCTGAAACCTCTTTAATGTCCATCCAAAACACGACCCATGATACAATAACCATAAGTACAGTGGGGATATAGCTTTCCACAATGTGAAAGCCGAGTAACCGTTCCAAGTAAAATTCTGCAAGAATACAGCTGTAATTTCCTATTGAAGATTATTTATTTAGTCATCAACGTTTGAAGTAAAAGTCGTATATTAGGATTCGAGTTTGCTGATTTCTCTCACCAATCTGCTCATCTACTTTGCATTTTGTTCCAAAAACCTGAGTCATTTTAAATTGTGTCATTCGAATTTCCACAGTTCTTACAGGAGATTCTTTGTTCCATTCGAGGACCAACTCATCTCCAGTTTTGGAAACTGGAAGATTGCAATTTGATTAATGACCATGTATATTTTTAAATACAAAATGAATTAAAGCCTTTTAACTTAGCTTACAACCGGAAACTTCCATGGTGCAAAGTTGCTTATCAATTGGAAAGTTTTTTAGATCCATAAAACACGAAAAAGTCAAGGCTAGTCTTAGCATGTACATAATTGTGCCATTAGGATAAATTCGTACAAGCACATTGGGCACTGACACAAAATGAAAGTCGGCTTTCAATGCATTCCGAAAGTATACTTCCGGTTTCCAAATGCCTTTTACAAGATTAGGGTCATTCAAATCGAGGGGTTTCAAAGAACCATTAATTTGTAGCCGAGGATCTACCCACTGTTGTATGAAGTAGACTGTTGTTTCGTAATCCTAAATAATAAAAAATCTCTGCTACCAATCTGATACGTTTAATATTATAATTAATTTTACTATTACCATTGTTTGCGGACTTGGAGATGAAAAACTTTGTACGAGCAAGGAACAATATACAATAGTCGGAGTGCTGTCTACGATTCAAAAGATCAGTGCATTTTCCCAAACACGCTAATTTCTGTCTTTACTGTAATTTTAAACTTACTCAAGTGACCGGTCGGCGTGCTTCTTCGTTCATATCCAGAATTCAAAATTTCGTCTAGACGGGCAAGCTCCTCTGTTGCCCCCCATCTAACGATTCGTATTAATAAAAATTAATAATGCTCAACAATTAGTGTTTACATTATGGGATGTTTAGAATACTTACGCATTTCTCAAAATGAAAAGGAAACTGACCATGCTGGTGAATGCATGAAGACGGAAACTTGCCATTTCAGAAATGTAATTATTGGAATATTCCTGTTTCCTCTAGTCATTTCGCATTGGGGTCTGCAGTACTTCTGACATAAAATATTGCCAAAATGCAAACACCCTTTTTATTTAATTAAGTTTAGTATTAATGTTGGTAATAGCAAGAGTCATTTGATCCGCTGATATGTACTGTTGAGCATAATTTGTGCATTGTATTTAGATTTGCAGATAATATTATGAATCTTACAGGCAACAGTTGATATTACCCTTATTAGCAATGCATTACATGAGTTCGAATAATTCCCTTGTTGCAAATTTTTGTGTTTGCTCGAAGTGCATAATCATCATGACATTTTGATATATTACTTTATTCCTCCTGTGGCAATGTTACGTGACTAAATTTGCAAAGAAATATACAAAAACCTATCCAACCTATCTTCCAGGAAAGCATGAAACTTTCAAACATAGTCGGATAGATTATTATAATTGTTTGAGTGATAAGTTGGTGAAACAAAATTCGCATTTTCGTATGTTTGATAACTAGCTTGAAAGGAATACAAAAAACCTAATAATGGCATATAAATTGTGTAATTTGTTAATGTGGTCGCAGAGATGGTAATGGAAGATTACTTGCTTTTGTTACCTGACGATATGAAGCATAACAAAAAAAAGAACAACACAGTATACGAGCATTGTAAGATGAGTCGATATAACAAATATTTATTGTACAGCATGTTTGTTCCTCAGCATAAAACCGATGTACATTATTTTACAATCTTTGTCCGCTTTCACCGTTTCAATATGAACTGGTCATATAACACTGTAAAGGAGATGAATGAACGAATAATCGCATTCTCTTGTGAATCTAGAATGTCTTCTGTAATCTATAAACTCATTTGTTTACATGTATCTTGTTTAAGGATGATTAAATAAATTCAAAATAAGATATTTAATGTGAATCGATTTTCTTTGCACTACTGCCGATCTGATGAAGCTAGAGCAGAAAATGCATGTCATAAGTTGCACACATTTTTTTGTTTTTCATAGAAATACTCGTGCATTTATTAGGTTTAAAAACAACGTATAATTGAAAACATTGCTTCAATTAGGTTTTTAAAAATAACTAACAAATTAAGAACCAAATTCTACATTTAAATTTGGCATAGAGTAAATTGCAATTACACAGGTTTTTATATTTAGTATTTTATTATGAAAGAAGTTGCAGAAATGAACTATTTTTATTTAATAATTTTAGCATTCCGCCAATCAAGTGTTAGCAGTTCGCTTTCATGTTTGGTAAGTCATTTCCATATTTTTATTTTGCGTCACTACTAACATCAGTGAATTATTTTAATTTGTCACTACCAACATCAGTGACTTAAGCGATAACCACTGCACTGACGAGACCCATAAGGTCAAAATACGTGTCTGTAGTTATATCGCTTATCCATCACGAGTGTGCCCAGAAAAGAATTTTTCATTGAAATATGCCTTTGTTGAGAAGCGACTGAAATCTGTTGTGTGTGAGAGGTCAGCAATTAAATACTTTTACTTTTGAAAAAGAATCCCGTCCCTTCCACAGAAAAATAAAAGAAAGTTTGTACATTCAAAATCAACCAATACAATCAATAGGGAAAATGGCATACAGGTCCCTTCTATCTGGACAACTTTACTGTTACCCCTATTTCCAGATGTAAGCACCAATATAAATAACCATGGATCTTCAAAT
>JAHZNA010004706.1:0-15130 GCA_027743935.1 Sinodicranocentrus sp. ZH6 | reverse complement strand
CGTGCTTTTAGATGCTCCCCGCCGCCTCTCTCGAGATCCATTTTACCTCCTGCTCCTCTCACATACAACCACCGCCTCGGTTCTCGCGTTGCCCTTCTTGATTCGCGGCAGCAGCATTGTCAGCAGCATTGTCAGTACACTACAGAAGCACATTGGTTTTCGTGTTGTGAGTTGTGCTGAGGTTAAACCGCTAAAGCTTATGTACACATGCTTTACGCTTTCAACAGCTCTTTTTTAGACATAAATTCAGTATTTAAAGTCAGGAATGGGGTCAAGCCTGCTTGGTTAGAGTGAGTAGTGAGAGTGACCTTTAAAGGAATGGGGTTATGCATAAATAACGAACTACCAACTGTTGTCGAACCCTGACCATTACAGTAATTGCGATATTACTAGTGAGTTGTCAGTTGTGCTAAAGTGAACCAACTAAAGTTGTCCACATTTGTACAGTACAGATAAGCTTTACACTTTCAACAACGCTTTTTTGGACATAAATTCAGTTTTTTAAGTCAGGAATGGGGTCAAGCCTGCTTGGTTAGAGTGAGTAGTGAGAGTGACCTTTAAAGGAATGGGGTTATGTAAAAATAACGAACTACCAGCTGTTGTCGAACCCTGACCATTCCAGTAATTGCGATAGTACTAGTGAGTTGTCAGTTGTGCTAAAGTGAACCAACTAAAGTTGTCCACATTTGTACAATGTTGGCATAATTTCAGTTTGTTGAAGCAGAAATGGGATCAATGCTGCTTGACTACTAGAGTGGGTAGTGAGAGTGACCTTCGAGGAATGGGGTTATACACACAAATCCAACTACCAACGAACAACTAACCATTCCAGCAACGAACAAACATACCATCCAATCACAATGAAGTCCGTTGCAGTTCCAGGTCCATCAACAATGAAAACGACAGTGGCGAATCAAAGTTTGACTACTGCATTAGCGGCTGCGGCAGCAATAGGCCAAAGGTCAGTAGCACCAATCGTCGAATCAAGTCCACGGCCAATTTCCTGCCCTCCAAAGGACTGTTCTATTGCTATTCTGCATCATCTGAAGGTATACGGCAAAATAAGGATGGTTGTAATTGGTCAAGACGAGCTGGGCATAGGTGACCTTTTAAATGTAAGTGAGAATGACAGCCGAAAACCTATAACATCGAATGATTATGGTCACGAGGTGGTAATCTCCCCATAATTTGGTTTAATAATACAATAATGAGGTTTTGAAATATTCGCAGCGTTCAGTGGCTAACAATGTGGACGTGGAGTGGATTAATCAAACAACCGGTGTCGCTATAATAATCAACAGCATACTTGATAAACGAGAATATTCTATTGGGCTGATTGCCTACCCAGACATGTGGATGGAGACGAAACGAATAAACGATCAGTATAACCAAGTAATGTAAGGTCAAGTCGAGTAATGAATTATCTTCAATGACCCCACTCATAGGTATTAAATTAGTCAATTTGTCAATTTTATTTTGGTTTTTTAGCTGGTTCACACTCGGACTATGGTTAAATTTAATGGATAAAAACATAACCACGTTTAAACACATACACAAACGAATGTGTTGTGCTGGTCTAAACGGTTTAGCCGTGTACGTGTTTGAGGAAAATGACGCACAGATGATGTCAACTGCGGAATTAATTGAAAGCTGCGGGGGTCGCATCGTAGATAAGCTGAAAGACGCCAGCTTAATGTATATTCAATCCACCACTGCATTTGAAGGGCTGGGGAAGAGGAAGAGAAAAGAAGTGGTGCGACTGAGGCTCGATGGACGAGAATTAAAGAAAGACAAGTGGAAGTTCCTACTGAGCGACTTTAAGAGCAACTACGTTTCAACTACTATTAACAATAAAATCCTACAAGATTTTGAGCAGTCAGCTACCCGCATACTGAGCACAGCAACAGATGATCTGTCTCTGAGTGGGATGGATTTTTTTCTGATTGGAGACCTTGAGACTAGAACAGATCTGAGCAGTAAAATTATCGAAAAGGGTGAGTAGTAGTAGTAATACATACAACAACTACGCAAGGATCTTTAATGATAACGAGTAGTATTTGATTTGTTGTTAATCTTTGGTTGGCCTAAACCGAGTCCAGCAATAAATTTGAGTTGAAGAATGGGGTTAATAATGCGCATTGCTTCTCTTTGTATTGTAGGTGGTTCTCCACAAACTCAGCGCACATCAGGATGTGTGGCCCTTATAAGAACGAATGATAACTATCTGGAAGGGCTAGTCGAAGCTGAAATAATAGATTTTAGGCGGGACTGTTACATTTGTATTGACTATAAATACATTTTCGATGATGATCCTGCCGTTTGCGGTAAATTGAAGGCATATGAGGTGGCACTGCCAGAACTACAAGTTTTCAAACACAGTATATCACTAGCTGGATACTCTGTATACCTGATTTTTAAACACATGACGTACATAAAACGATCAGATTACGATAAGATGGTACGCGACCTTGGAGGGACAATGGCACTTGATCGTGACAACGCGGATTTAATCATTACCAATCTTGCAGTATCGAATTTCGAATCCAACCAGATCAGTGAATGTTGATTCAAGCTTGCGTATGAGCAGTGGGAGACGAATATGAAGAGTGGAAAATACGTTCCACACAAGCACTACTGGACATGTAAGCCAATTCAAATTCCGCCTTCCGCTAGAACATTACTCGCTCATGAGCTTAAGGACCCGGTTGTGTCAATCGGTGACGACACATTACTGGATGCAGTACTTGACGTTCTTTGTGCCCTGGGCTCAGTGTAAGAATCCGTCTTTTTACCATTATTTATGAACGTATTTCATTTTATCGGAGCAGCTAGCATTTCACTTTAGCCCAGAAAATGTATCGAGTATATGTCTATCGACAAACGATCCAGACGACAACTCTGGAGGAGGAATCTGCATATGGAATGGAAAGCATGCAAGAGACAAGATTATTAATACCATGCTACCCAATGATAAGTGGACTGTTTTGAGCTATGAGTATGTTATTGAATTGGCTCGAACACTGGCGATAGTACCGAAAGAAAAGTATCAGATCAGGCCCCAGCCTACTCCAGCTGCTTTGTCCAATGCTCCAGCAGTCACCACAAACCTACTACTGCCCACCACTTCCAAAGATAACAGGCTCGGTCCAGTCTCAGTCTCAAACTCAGATATGGTACGCATGACACGCCATTGTTTGTAAATAACGTACTGTGTGTGTGGGAATGGGGTTATCTGAATTTTCCTCCTTCTTCACTACCTTCACTTGTCATTTGTTTTCAGTTTGTGACTTTTTGTCAACCTATTGTAACAACTGGCAAGGGAATGATTATGAAGATCCAGGATTGTATTAAAGGTGGGAACAGCTGATCAGTCAACTATCCCAGCCGCCGAATCCCTTAAGGGATTATTACGGTAAGATCCAGGATACTGGGGCAGCATCGGAGCCCAATCCGCAACCTGATGGCTGTATAGGAATCAACGAAACTTATATGATGAATCAGTTTGTAGAGGCATTACTCAAGATATTCAGCGAGCTTCATTTGAGGATTGGAAATATCCAGTTTGGCAGATTCGAGCTCTCCCAGACTTGTCTGTCAGAGGAACAGAGCTGGAGAAGCGAACGCTTCATAACGGATTCGTCTACCATTGACATCTTAAGCCCAGGAAGTGGCTCGATAAGCGACCTAAGAAACAACGGCTATGGAATCCTAATGTATGGGTTATTTATGTGCTGCAAAGAAAGCAAGTATGGCCCAATGAACTTCATAAGTAAGAATCTTTATGAATAAGAAAAGCTCGTCGGTTATTTTTTGGTATTGATCCACGTACGTTACTAAACTAAAAATGATGTCTCTGACTAAAATCTCTAGACAAGCTAGTCGAGTTCTTTAAGAGTCTCCCCGTAAAAACAGTTAGTGTCAAGGATGATGGAAGCTACTGCATTATGATTGGAGATATGAAGAGAGGAATCACAAAAGCCGTTCTGATTGAGGAACTAACTGACAATGTTTTTCGAATATTAGTATATCGAATGGTTCTCTGTACTACTGCCACTACTTTTGAGAATATATTTAGTATTAACCCCATTCCTGAAGCTTATATTTTCAGTATACATGATCCGCTCTTATTATAGATGTATTCCGGAAGATGAAAAGGGCTATCTCGCTTTTTTATCAGTTTAACGTAGGGTTGGATTGTCGATTCCAAGATAATAACAAATGCAACTGCGCGGCTTTCACCATGATAAGAAGTCAGCTGACCTGGCCAGAAGTTCGCACTCACCCCATACATAATACAAAGTTGATTGAAGTCATGGTAAGATCCTGCTAATTGATTTAAACCATTTACTATTATAGTAATTTGAATCCAGTACCACTCATGATGATGCTCAGTTATACTCAATTGTATTAATTTTCCAGAACTACCCGGTAGTGGTTCGACTAGTTTGCACAACTCCACCCTCCTTCCAAGTCAAAAGCAACTTCTCAGACACAACAAATTCCTATTCTGCCTACGACATTGGGCCCGCAATTCTACAATGTCTGATGCAGTATGATCAACATGTTCTTTTATCGTCTTACCAGCCAATGACAGAGTGTAAAGATTGTCTTAATCATAAAAGTCACGTTAAGGGAGACATTCTGTTCGATGATTTGTGTAGTAATTGCGTTTTAAACAAAGGAACCTCCCTACTATGTGAATCGGTTATTGATCGGACTTCAAGTATATAGTCCCTGTATTTTGTAATTCTGTCAACAGTGCGGTGATGGTAAAGAGTTGATAAATTTGGTTCTAGTGTACAAGATTTTACTAATAGTTTAACCAAAAAGTTTTCATTTTATTCAGGGGATTTTTAAACAATAAAAGATTATTCCACGCCGTGTACCACTCTCTCGAACAAAAAATATTAAAATATGTCAAATGCTTTAATCATCTAAACACGACTACTATATCTCACTTTACTCGCTTAAACTAATAGCTGTATAGAACTACTCTTTAGCAAATGGCTACTGATCGCTACTAAGAATAGGGTTAAGCATGTTATACATTAATCTGTCTCCGCAACGCCTCTGAACTGGAAAGCCGCTCGTCTCGGATTCCCTTTTCGTCTCTTGACCTGAGGAGAGACACTGACCTGAGGAATCATATCCCCATCGCCTACCTTCTGCATCCGTGTTGCAGTTTTGTTCTCTTTGGCATCTTGCTCATCATCTGACGAAAGTTGTATCACGTCTTGGCAAATTATTTCCGATTTCACCCCTTCATTGACAACATTGCCCGAGGATTCTTCATTAAATTCCAAGTCCATATGGCCTTCAAAGTTGTCTACGTTCTGCAACAGACCAATGGCAACGTCCTTTCCCGTAGAACAGGTTTGTTCCACCCTTTGGGGGCTTGAATCTTCATCGGACGCGTGTTTGCTACGGAGCTCGACTATTCGTTTAATAACATCCTTGATGTGAGTGTTACACGCGATTCTGTAGTTGATAGGGAATACGTCACACCCTATATTCACCAAACAAAAAGGAAAAATTAATATATTTTCACGCTACAAGTAAAAAAACCCGAATAACCCCATTCTCGATTTTGTTTGAAAAAGAGCTTAATGTACAATTTAAGCGAAAACTAACCTTCATGAGGGCACAAACGAATGCACCACGTCTTTCCACATTCGAGCGGCCACACGAATGTAAGAAAGTTGTCGCTGATAACGAACGTTCCTTCCTCAGAATAGGACTTAAGTTCCAGTATCCTTCCAGCCAGCAATCCACCCACCTTTTCTGCGCAGTGAACACTCAAAAGGGAAAACTGCGTTACTCCGATTTTCCTAATTGAATCTGGAAAATGGACATGCGACATTCTTCTTAGCATAATCGTTATTTTCACTCATAAAAGTACAACTATACCAGACGAGTCGCTGATCAGAAATTTCAAAAAACTTACCCCAATGAGTTTGTTGGCCAAAGGGAACCGATTTCGGTTTAATGTTCGCCACACTCCTGACATTTTGTTTCTTTGGAGGCATCGCTGACTTTCTTAACTAAGCACTCCCCTGGTCCCGCTCCTCTCTGGGACCCTAATAATTACTGTAACTTTTTCAGCAGGATCCTCTAGTGACGAAACCGTCACAGCTATTCTTCCCTCCTTGATATCTAGTTGGACGTTTGGGAAGCTTGGATGCACTGCCCCAACAAAAAACTCTCCTTTTTCTGGGCTGATTTGATTGGCTTCTAGGATTTCCCTTCCTAGTCTTTCAATCTGAGCTAGTTCGGATAGACAAAAATAAAAATAAACACAATGAATGGGGTTATGGGAATAAAGTGGTTTTCTCCTTTTCAAACCACTGTTTTCATTTATGACGACTAAACTTACCTATATAGTAGAAGTAGGTGGTGTTTGGCGGGCGAAACATGAGTGAACACAAGGAATATTATGGCGTTGTAAAATTTTTGTACCAGTAAAATTATAGGATAAACTATAAACAATCTAAACACTTCACCACCACCACTAACAGTTGCTTGACTGTCGACGGTAAAAAGCTGAACACTGGGTTGCCGGCGCAAATTCTCATGTTTCCCCTTTGCCTATGAGCTGTTTCGTCCGCGTATCAATGATAGTCAAGCCTAATGATAGTAGTTTATTTAATAGTACATAGACTTTAAGAAATGGGAGGCAGATTCAACTGTTGATTTAACTTTTGTTTGTCAGTTTATTTAGCATTAAAAATAATTCAACTGTTGGTTTAACTTTTGTTTGTCAGTTTATTTAACATTAAAAATAATATCTCGACGTTTACACTGATGTGGTTACTTTTGTACAACAATACTAATCTATATTATATCGTTTATCATCTACTTTTACTCAAGCTAGTCGTGTTCTAACAGTTAACCGCTTAATCACTGATGTGATCAATTAATACATTAGTTTCATGGAATGGGGTTATTCTACACCTGTACACCAACAGCCTTGCTAGTTATAGATAACAGATAATTGATTAATATACCCAAAAACGCTTATTATTTGAACTACTCTTATTCTCTGCTACAGATTAAGGCCTCACTTGTCCGACAGTAATTTGCGCTCTTTATTTTCGATTGCATTTGCGTTCCTCTCATTGTAAGAAGGCCGGTTTTCAGACGCCAGCCACAAGTGCCGTAGCCGTCTGCAATTTCTACGCATTTCGAAATCATTTGGATCCATTCTGTCCCTCCATTTGAACGTCTCGATCATTTGATCGACAATGTCGATACACGCTTTTTTACCACAGGTTTCTGGACGTTGATACAGCTTTTGTTTGCTCTTGCTTTGTTTGTCCCACGCTGATTGCAAGGGGTTAGTCTCCAGGCATCTGGGATTGGTGCATTTATATTCACAGCTGTGCTGCAATTTATAAAAATGAAAAGAAAAATTACACACAACTATTGCACACACATTCCAACAAGATTCCAACTAAATAGAGTGGGTGAACACACAACTCAAAACTAGTTTCGACTAATTCAGCCGAATTAAAGTAAGCTATTTAGCTACATTATTGTAGATTTTCGTAGTTGAGGACATTCACGCGGAATATCCAGGTTGGTGGGAATGGGGTTAACAGAAGGAAATCAAACTTACATTGGAATCACGATTCACGTACAATTGCAAATAAGGCCAGGGACAGAGCTTAATCATCAGTTCATTGTCAAAGCTATAATACCATGGGTCTTTTCCCCTGTCAAACAACGCAACTATTATTTCAGTCCATACCGCAGGGTCCTTGTAGTCTGCATCTTCATCAGCTGTGATTACTTTCCCGAGCTCACCAAGAAACTGAATAGTTTTTAAGTGAACGGCTGCTCCTATACACAAAAATAATATAAAAAATGGTAACTACACGGAATGAGTTGCATTTGATATTTAATGGCACCACTAGTATATCTCATACTTCTCTGTTGCTTGGTAGAGAGCTTCTTTTTCTTTTTCTTGGGCTTATCCTCACTGTCACAACTATCCTCACATGAGGTTTGGTCAGGTGTCAGGAGCTCATTATCAGTGTTATCATCCTTGTAATCATCATTTCCCACCGGGCAAATTGGAGCCGAATACGCGACGAATCCACCTGTCCCTTTCGAAGTAGTTGGTTTTCGGTGGTCACTAGGTGTAGCTCCCTTGACTGTTGTTGTTGTGTAGCCTGTTGGCAATGGCTTTGCTGTAATTTTGGTCCCGGAAACTGCTGTGCTGTTTTTAGTATTTGCACTGGACGACCTCGCCTGGCTAATCGATGATAGCAGAAACGGATGCGCTTTACACCAACCCCCTCCGCCAGCTATCCCAATGCATTCTGTGAACGCGCAAAACAGATCAAGTAAATAAATCGTCATAACCCCATTCCTATATGCTTTATGCATTGTCAGTATATGCTAGAGTATATTTATTAAATTGTGCTGTTACTTACTCCTGACCGGACACTTGTAATGAAACATTCCCGCTTTGCACTGAAAAAAACCCAGGTGGTGGTCATCGCTATATCCGAGAGTCCAACCGTCACCCATGTCAATGTTCTTGGTACAAGATTTCTGGATCGCCTCATATGCATCACCAACTGCTTTATACTTCAACACATCCAAATTTCGTCGCACTTCCGAATTTGAAGATAGGTAATCATCTTCGGAGGTCACGTCCATATTACACAGCCTCCTCAGAGCAGAGGGAACAGCGATCGGCAGTTTGGCTGCTAACTTGTCTCAGGCAATCTGGCATCAACAATTATTAGCTAATGAAAAGTTATACAAACTGCAGGATGCGATTCCATTGAGTAAAACACAATATTACACATTATGAGTAAAATACTTGCATTTTTTGGGACAAAAATAGAACGCAAATTCGTGGATTTTGAATAAAAAAGGTCCTCCGACACTCTTCTCGAGGCTGATTGAAAAGTTGTTGCTTTTGTAGTTCAACTGCTGCCCCTTTTCTAATGAGTTAACTAATTTGTTCCAATCACTCTCACTTCCAGACACTAGTCCGTGTTCTCGGAAAAAACAGGCCACCAGGAAAGCAGGATACTGCTTATACACTATTATAGGATTTGACAAAAAAACTAACTTTCAGCAAGTGTAGTGCAAGAATAACCAAAATAGAGGCATTAACCCCATTCCTTGTCAATTTTCGACAGTCAACGACAACTGCCAGTCATTATTAGATTAAGTGTATGGCTAGTCAACCTGATATAGGGGTGCTATGCTCTGTATTAGAACATGCGGCAAACGGCCCAATAATCACACAACAGTCACAGAAACAACCGTCCACTACACAGAGCGTGTTGATAGCCTTGTCAGTCTGCACGTGTTTTAACGTGAGTGACTCTTTACTCACAAGAACGGATTGGTCGTATAACACTGCTTCCCTGTGAAGCAAGCTCTCTAGCAATCTTCCTACTTGAAAGTTTACCCCAGTGTTTAGGTAGATTTCGCGGGCTAGTGCAACTTGTCTGACTACTGATTGTATCCCTAAAAGAGGCAAGCACACAATTCAACACATAAACAACAGATACAGCAGAATGGTTGGTTTTATGAGACATTTGTGGGAAAAAACAAGAGCAGATCCATTATAAAAACTAGTAAATTAAAATTAAAGAGTTAATGGAGGAAATTGTAGGAAGGTCCTAGTTTAGAAAATGGATCGAGTTTAGTTTTTCCCACCATTTTTTATTGATTACCACCTAAGGAGGAATTTTGTCAGTATCAACGGCAATCAACACCACCAAACAGCCTTCAACCCGTATAAAACTAATAGCTGATAAGAGTGGTTAGCCTAGTCAACTTACTTGAAGCGTAGGTGGATCGGGAATCATCCATTGATATCGTGTACTTGGAAGAATAGGGTTAAGCGGTAGTCCGTGATTATTATTACTACAGATCCCACTGATTTCGATATTGTTGGTGGTTCGTTTTCATTTAATCATCAACATCTATCCATTTACAGCACACAACATCATGAGCACTTTCACTTCCGACTATGACAGTACCCCCGACCGGTCCTATTCACCAAATTAGTCCTTACCATTCACCGTTGAAAATATCAAGAAGGAGGCAAGAGACGCTGCGGGAACGAGAGTCGACAGATGGTCTTGTTTTGTAAGACCGACCACTGAAGTTGAGGTAAGTAAGTTCAATCAATCCATATACTAATGAGCACAAACCGTTACCTACAACGATGACTTACAACAATAATAATACCACTGATGATGACTGTATAATATTTATATAGGAAATAAGACTAAAGACTTGGATTAACGATACACTCTATGCACAAGGATTGGACTCGTGCGCTAAGATATGGGTCTCACTATTCGAAACGAACTATTTTCTACACATTGGCGAATACTAAACTGGTTCAGCTTGTTTTCTCGCCTTTGACTGGTCGACAGCAGAGTTGTTGGGATTACTACCATCTCAGAATTTGCGCGTCGGAGTTTGTTGGGTCAGATTGTGTATGGGGGATGCAATAGGTGGAGACATGTCGTTGCTATGCTGGAACCACAGGAGATCATTGTGGAATTTTAATCCTCAGTCAGGTGAGCACAACAGTTGATTGTTTTGAATGAGTAGTGCGGGAATGGGGTTAAGTAAATGGATGTAAGAATTAGAGACAGTTCTTTAATGGCTTCATGCATTGTTGAGCATGTAAAGAAGAAGATAACTTTTAATGACAATTCGTGCTTACGCTATTACTTTCATCAGAACTTTGGGACAAGGACAAATTCCCTCTTGTGAACTTTGTTGCCATGGAAAGGAAGGAGAAAAGACATGCTGTGCCAGGTAAAACATGTAACACTTATCTTATATTGGTTATGGTTAAAATCCCTTGCTCACCAATGCCCTATTATTAAAAAGCTGCCGACAAGATGAGAGAAAAGTACTTTAAGATTATTAGGCAGTTGATGATGGTAACGGGCGAAAGTCAAGCAGATGACTTTTCCGCAATTCGGCCGGCAGACGAGTCTGTTATAAACCGACTCAAACAAGCAGTCAATTATTTTTCACCAGAATTTCCAGTTTACGTATGATGAGACTAACGGAGCATTTTTAATGAGAGATGCTAATTTTAGTGCGAAATGGACACAAGTTTGCTCAGATAATGGTAAGAATGGTTATACACGTGTCCCACTTTCTAAAATTCAGCCACATATAAGCTGCGTATATAAATGAAATAAAAATTCTCTTTCCCTCTCTCTCCCTCTAGTGATGTGTGGCAAGAGCGTGATTTCAAATCTATGCTATTGCGAGGATCACGAGCCGAAAGACGACTGGAGAACACTAGCAAGAAATGCAATCATGCTGATCGGAGAAATTAGGGAATGGAAGTTTCTAAATGACGAAATCATGGCAAAGGTCACCAGTAGGATCCGAAAACTGCCAGATTCAGAACTAAAGTTTTGCACCAACGGAATCATGATTGTGGATGAACAGAGGGACATTTTTGTGAGGATTAGGAGTAGTAGGTGGCACACATTCAAATTATGCCCAAACTATGGTACGAAACAGCTGACTGTCCACTCTAAACGACTTTTCACGTCCAGGAATGGGTTTAAGTATATTAAATTTAAAAGCTACGACTATTCAAAAAATTGCAGATATCGGATGTGACGAGTTTCGGTTCAGTTTTGCCTTTTGCTCCAAGTGCAACGACGGGTTCGTGCTCGATGTGTTGTTTGGTTATGATGCCAGCAAGCAATCGTACGTTTCCGTGGTTGGCAAACGTAGGAGGTCTGCCGAACCTTCAAGAACCAACTGGGAAAGTCGGATACGAGCATGTCTGAGGCAAAAGGTCTTGAAGGTGCACATCATCAAAGTAATCACAAATGTTCAGACAAGAAATGAAGCCTACACCATGTCAAGCGCACTTATCGTTTGTGCTCTGTTCCAGGCAGATAGTTTGGGGGTCAAAGTAACGTTTTTGAATGAAATGCCGCCAATCACAAGAACAACGTTTGAACAAGTGATGACTATGATGGCTGAGGATCGTGTGAGTCACTGCAATTTTACAGGTCCTTATAAGCCAAGCGTTTCGGAGATCATCATGGATTTTCAAACCCCATTATGGGAAAACGACCTTCGACCAACCATCTACCTTATAGAACACACCTGAAACTGCTACGTTGGATATTTAGAGTTTAGCGCAGATGAAACACGAAGAGAAAGAGTTGTTGCTCGCTGTCATGACAACCAGGCGCATGATTCCACAGGTGCAAAACACGTTTACAGAATTGCGAGTCCTGGCAAGCCCAACGAATCAACTATTGGGATTCGCTCTATCCTTTCAACCATGGACGTGAAGTCAATTGAAGCTATATTTATACATGCATACATGTATGCAGAACAAGTGCTTGCTACTCAAAGTGTTAAGGAACTTTTTAATCAAACGTTAAGTTCAACAGACTTTCCATTAGGGTGGACCCGGCTGTTCTGGCAAGTCGTTCGACATCGCTTTGGCGATTATAGGCAATTTCACTGGCCAGCAAACTCACGCTTATCTTTGCTGAAATCCCAACGTCATAGACTAAGATCAGTAGACATGCCATCAAATTTCCGTGGCTGTCCCGTGGACACTAAATGGAGGAGCTATTAATGAAAATATCAAAGTGGTATCAAACAACTTATTTTCGAGACTAGTACGGCATTTTTAGACAAGGAATGGGGTTAAGTAGAACTGAATTTTTATTTACTCAAAAGGAGGAATGGGGTTAATTGGAGCCGAATTCTTATTTACCCAAAGGGAGGAATGGGGTTATAGGTTACATGTATTGTCGAAATCAGGAAAGCCCCACCCATAAACTTTTATATACTGCAATACGAACACTAGTTATGAATTTGAAATACTTTTAGTAAGCATTTCTCCCTTTGGATACACGCACCAACAGTTATAATGCCGATAGTAGGGTAGAAAATGAGCTTACCTGATCGATAATGGATGACTTTATAGCATTTAAGTTAAAGAGCAAGTTATTTTAACCACTCAGGCTTCACAACAGTTTAATCTCTCATGTATATCTGCGAGGTGTGAATTATTTCAGTGAAAAGAATATACTTAGGTTGTGGTAAAGCATAAAGAACGGAAGTAGTGTGAAGATTTGTCTTCTCGGACAGCTCTGTAATACCCAGAGTGGTGCAAGTATTCTGCATTTGTAAAGAACCCATATCCAAAGATCCCTTACAAGATTCCAGCGGAATGTCAAACCTTCCTAACATTTTTACCCTTTGTTTCTTCATTTCAACTGCTCGTTTCAGTCTTTTAAAATGAAGATAGTTCAGAGTAAAAAATGATTGGTAGTATGAACCTCGTATAAACATTCAAAGGGATAATTAAATCGCATTCCTCCACCCCAAATTTTATTTTCATCATCTTTGATAAAGATTTACACAAGTAAATATTTATGAAATATGTAGGATAGTGTGCCTGCAAATTTTTCAAATATGAATTAAAAATAATGAACCAGCCAAAGTACATTATATAGGTATCGACAAATCTGTTTGGAATTTATTTATGTTTTTGCAAAACAGATCAATTAAATTCTTTAAAGTACAAAGTATAGTTTCCGTCTGAATTTAAGAACAGAAGCTAAACCTATATGCGAATCGACAGAGTAATATAAAAAATGGAAATTCACTATTGAAAAATATATATATTTGATTTTTTACGCTCAAGATGAAGACTTACATTGAACGTATTCAGGTGTTTCAATCTGCAGTATTTACATTTATTAATACTATAAACATTCAAGTATACATGATCATTTTAAAAAATATTTAGACATTTACCTATATACATTTTAAATTAATAAGGGTCCAATTAGTTCTAGTAAAGTATGTGTGCTAGGTATCTGTAAGGTCACAGAACATTTCATGTATGGACAAAAGTCGGTCCGATTGTAAGTCACATGAAACAAACACAGCCTTATTCACTGACTGTCGTATAAAAGTATAGCCGGTAAGTCAAGTCCAAAATAATCATTTTCTTGCATTGGCTGTGAGGTGAACTCTTTACCGATTCACTTTCTATAAATTCTCGAACTATCAGGTGGAAAAGGTATTGAATTATATAGCTGGGGCTGATGACCATACACGTTTTCGCCAGGCTGTTGATACTGATGATGATGAGAAGCGGGAATAAAGGAAGGAAAAACGTGCGTTTGTTGATAACCATTAGGAGGTGCTGCATATTTAACTTGAATTGGTTGTAAATTAGACAAATTCAAAAGATCAATTACAAAGTACAACTTTGCACAAACTTACAATCCCCTCCACCTCCTCCTCCCCCTCCTCCAGCTCGCTTTTGAAGGCTATGCTCATCTACAAAAGTTTCAAAATATTTCCCTCAATAATATTCCCTAAATAGAAATAATTTAAACAGACAAAAGTTAATTGATATTAATGGTAATTACTCTCAGCTGGGAAAGCTAAAGTTGTTGCTACGCCGACAGCGACGAGCAGAATCACGATTCTAGAAGGTTTGCCCATTTTGAAGAATTATTCTCAACTTGACAGTCAGTTTGTAACTATAATGATTTTTTCAAAGTTAAGGTCATTTTATACAGCCTTTATCTCTATAATCATTTCTTCGTTTCGTGTCCACTTCTAATGCTACAAAATAATTTAGCAATTAGCGAATCTGCATTTTGTCCCATTAAACTCACATTAGTCTTAATTACACTTCCAAGTTATGTAAATTACAGGGAAGCATGTTGACAAGAGTCGTCAATTTGAAAAAAGAATAAGATTGTGCAAGTTGTACTCTAATTTATAATCAAAGGTTGATTTTCATTCATTCCACAAATGATTGCCTGCATCCCGTTTGTCATTAGTACGCTTCACGCAAAATTCCACTTGCACATTGCACACTAATTAGTACTCCTGTTTTGTAGATTAAAATACACACTACTATGATGTCTATGAAGATATCATTATCTTTTGGGAAATTCTATTTTTCTGAGTAATAAGTTGCAGTATCCCTATTAGTCTTTCTGGAATATAAAGTCATTTAGAATGTTAATTGGTATCATTAATCGACTCATCATTACATGTTAACTCGCAAAAGCTTGCTCAATTTACATGTGCCAGAGACAAATTAAACCCTATCTATATGTTGCAA
>JAHZNA010004705.1:0-17376 GCA_027743935.1 Sinodicranocentrus sp. ZH6 | reverse complement strand
TTTATAAATTATACACAGAATTTATATTAAAGTTAATAAATACATACATTTAATTAATAATAATTAAATACTGGTGTATACGCGTGCAGTTATTTATATACGTCATATAAATACACTACAGCTTCCAAATATTGTTCATGCTTAGTATGCAATGTAAATGGGCGATTGAAAGTATGCAAAATTATTATCCGTATTTTTTCCTTTTGCTCATACGATATCCGATGCGTTGGTAATAATAAATCATATCAATATACCACTTTATATTAAACGTGTCTATGATACGCAAGAGAGTCTCAAAAATGTTGACAATTTTGTTTGTGACAGAGATCGTACGAATGACAGTATTGCATATCCATAAAATTGCAAAAGTTACAAGGGAACTTGATAAACGCCGATGTACTTGCGATCTAGTCAGCAAGCAGATCTCTCATCTGCTTCTGTCTTTTTAAGTTATTTGCAAAGTGAAGCCGCTACTGTACATGTTTTGAATTAATTTTGTGTCATCTAGCTGGCCATAGTAGCAAGTTTAACCAGCCAATGACCGTTATTAAAAGTAGTTAGGCAATTAGCAAGCAACTGGCTTTCTAGTAAAAAATATTCATGTAACTTCAAAGATTTTTGTTTCATAAGAAGTCATGCTTTTCATGCATATTTAAAACTTAAATATGCATTCATTTTCTTTTCAGTTTTTGTCAAATATGTAAGACGGACTAGATTTTATTAATAATTCAGAGGAAATGATTAATGCCAAGCAATCATTTAGGTTCCATGAGCACACACATAATATTCCATAACTCAAGGTTTTTCAAACATCAATATTTTTATCAAGATTTTGCTGCAACATAAACCAAAAGGATAGTTAAAAAAGCATAACCATTTTAAGAAAGACGCCATTTCCCTGTCAGCAGCCTTTCCTCTCACTCTCATTTCTTGACTTTCCTCAAAAGGTAATAAACATGCTGAGCGACCGCTTCTTTCAAATTTTTGAATATGGGCTCCTCCATTCCCGATATTTAGGAGCGAGTCCTTTTCTTTGGGATAAGAAAAATAGAAAAATGATCACCACCAAGAAAAGCACTTTTCGCTACACATATCTTTACCTTAGTTTCATCACCTTTTACACGATTTTCACCACGATACAAGTCCTCCTTTATCAAATGTTTGGACTTGAGAACGAACTCGAATTTCATTTCCTCTACAATCTGATGGTCTGCTTCTACTTGGATACAATTGTTGCCTTTGCAATTCTCTGGAAGAGGGAAGAAATTTGCTGCCTTTTCACAGAGTATTTTCGGTTTCTCGATAGATTTCAAAGTAAGCAAAATAACTTATCTTACAATTTATACCCAAAAATCATGACTAATTTTCGCCTGATTTGTTTTTATTTCTAGAGGAATATCTTCCCACGTTCAAACCAAATAAGGGAACAATCAATATATTTGTGGACATTTTTCTAGTCCTTCTTTTCCTCAGCTACATTGGCACCGCTTCTCTAATCTCTTGTCACTCTCTTTTCTTTCCAAACTGGCCCATGTACCTTCAATCTTTAGTCCCATTTGAATACCAGAACGTGGTCACTTTAACACTTTCAAATGTTCATTGGTTTTACTTTGTGTACATGATTTGGGCCAACTTGTTTACAGCATCCTTAGCCTTGATAGTCTTCTTCGCGTATTTGTACTTGGTCACTAGTGAGCTGATTTGCGATCCTAAAAATCGCAAAAGAAATCTCATTTTGGGAATTGAGTCCTCCAAGCATTTGTACCAGTTCGAGAATATTCAAAAAGCTTACAGGGAAGTGGAGCTTCTCATGTTGTATATGATGGATTGCATTGGAATGCTTATCATTCCTACGCAAACGATCATCACGAATATAATCCTGTACAGCAACTTCTCCCTTATCAGACATTGTAATACAATGGACACTGCAAGCAAGGCCATTTGTTATACGGTTTCTGTCCTTTGTATCACCAGCTTAGTTGTGTTTCTAAACGGTGGGGGCTGCTTTTACGAAAAGGGAAAAAAGATTCTGAAGTCGATGAAGGATAAAAACTGGGGCTGGCAGAGGAAGAATAGGGAAATGCGCAAATTCGTGAGGGCCTGCAGACCATTGAATATTGGCTACGGGAGGATGTATATTGTTAAGAAAATAAATGTTTTGAAAGCACTCAAGGGTATAAGCAGAGGGACATTTAGAGCTCTGTTGACAATCAAAAAGTAAATAATCAAAAATCAATTTATTCATATAAATGCACTTACTCTGCATTATGTACTCAATATATATTATGAATTTACTTCACACAAAATACTTATGAATTTAGTAATGTAGCAAAATAAAATTTAAAAAAACTAATTAATCATTAGTTGCAAGTATTATGCAACCAAGAGTTATTCATCAAGCTTTTTCTGTAAAAAAGGGGATCACGCTGTAGTATGCTAATGGAAGTTAGTAAGGAGTGAATCACTTTGTAAAATGTTCATTCATACATGGTAGTTAAAGCAACGTAAAGATTGCAATAAGGAAAGTAGTGAGAATTCTCATTATTATGTTACTTTATTGCGAGAATAGTTTTTTAAAGAAGGAAATGTCAAATTGATTTATTCGCTGTCATCAAAGCATGTCATGTGAGTTTACATGAAAACTTTAAGTAGAGAAGTGCACAGTTCGCTTGATGTACGAGGTTCAGGTTGCACATGCATAAATAATGAATGGTGATGCATAATGTAATGGGAAAAAGGAATTGAGAGGATTTTAGGTACATGATTTGCACAACTTGGTTCTCTCTAAAGCTTGGCAATTAAATTGTAATAGCTCGAAAGTCAGCTGAAAATAAACTATTAAGTAAACAATAGAAAGAAGTTTTGCTGTAACTTATATCGATAACATATTTTTGTCTTCATGATTTGGCGCAAAAAGAATTCCCTACTTTAATTTACTTCAAAAATGCTGAAGAATGATGTATTACACGATATTTGTGAATTTTTGATCCAAGGCCTTATTCAGGGCCTTTGGGACCTTTCAGATTAAGCGCATTTGATTTTCCTTCAAAAATGCTGAAGAATGATATCTTACACGATATTTGTGAATTGTTGAAACTCAGGGCCTTACTCAAGACGTACCAGAAGGGCCTTTCAGACTTGGCGTATTAGCAATACAGTTTGTTATCCTTAAAAAATGCTGAAGAATGATATATTACACGCCATATATTAATTTTTGAAACTTAGGACCTTACTTAGGGCCTGAAAGACCATTTAAATTTCGCTGATAACCAATAGTGAATTAGCCCATCTCTTTAGGTATCGATTGCATCAATCAGAATTTGGAAAAATCAAATCGTTTAGCCTTGAGACTTCAAAATGTGAGCAGGTTAAAACTTTCGGCCGGCGGCGAGCGTCCAGTGACCAGCGGCCGGACAGACTGCCAGAGTAAAACTAATAAGATTAATAATAAATTAAAAGAGCAATTGTGTTCCAAAGCTGAAAATTCCGTCATTTTAAGGTTATTAGTAGAATTCGTTTTAGCTGCTCTCGCAATTGAAATATTAGCCCAGTTGAAGCTATAATGATTTTAATGGAAGTAAATTTCCAAATTTGGCTTGTCAGTGTATATGCATACGTATACGTATTTGTGAGTGAAACCGATTTCCTTATTTTGTTTCAATTTTGGAAATAATATCATTTTGCAGGTTCTAGGAAAAAACTGGATTGAAACCCTATAAACAACTTTCGGTAAATCATTTTGAATAGATTGAAAAGTCGAAATTAAATTGTTGTAGCAATTGTATTGCCAAAATTTTCCAACCTGGCCAATTTTCCTGCCAAAAGTAGTCCACTTTTCCAATTTTCAGTATCAATTTACTCTAATTTTGTAAACATGAACAATATAAATTTCAAAACTTCAAATTTCCACAATTTCCTAATTTAAATAATATTATGATTTCCACAATTTTCGTTAATCAAACTGGCAAAAAACAAACCTATTTTGTGAATCCCCGAAAAATTCCAAGGCCAACCTAGCCACAACGACAACTGACGGATATTTCTTGTCCCAACTAATCCACTGCACCAGTTTCTTCTCAACCTTTAGCAACTCCACACCCAAAATGTTAAGTGATCGCTTTTCCAATCTTTTCTACTACCAACTTCTATACGGGCGCTTTCTCTGCGCAGTCCCGTTTCACTGGGACCGAGAATTCAAACGGATGTACACAACACCTCGCAGCGTTCAAAAATACACATACACCTATTTCTTAGGCTCCATCATTTACACAATCTTCCTCACTGGACAAGTCATCCGTTATGAAGTCACAGGGCGTAGTCATCTAGCGGAATTTCATTACTTGTATCCTCTCACGATTTGCTCATACCACAACTTCATCATAGCTTGGGCCTTTATCTGGAAAGGGGATGAGATATGCTGTCTTGTGACAGAGTTTCACCGCTTCCTTCACAAGTTTCGAGTTACCTTTCTGCCAACATTTGACCCAAATACTTCCTGCTTCAATTGGATCCTGGATGGATTTCTTTTCCTCCAGTTATTTGTACTTCATAGGATTATACTGTGTTTGGGCCAACCTACTTGCTTCACTGTTCAACTTGGTAACATTCTTTGTCTTTCTTAAAATCCTCATTCCTCACTCTCGAGCTTATCTGCGATAACAAGAAAATCTCTAGTAGGATCTGGACTCCTAAAGCGTCTCCTTCACTACGCCGGTTTGACAACATTCAAAAGATGTACCGCCAGATTGAGCTGCTTTTGCTAAACTCGATGGAAATCATTGGCGTCCTCATCATCCCAATGAACACAGCTCTCACAAATATCATTCTCTACAGCAACTTCTGTCTGATTCGATACGGGGATTCGATGAACTCGGCAAGTGTGGCGATTCTTGGAGTTTGGTCTGTGATGAGTATCAACTCCCTCATAACCTTTATAGGCTTTGGGGGCGCTTTCCATTCTAGAGGGAAGAGGATTCTCATCTCATTGAAGAGAAAGGAATGGGGCTCAAGGGAGAGGAATAGGGAGATGAGAAAATTCGCAAAGTCATGTCGACCCTTTTATATCGGCTATAAAAGGTTTTACGTCGTGAAAAGGCTAAGTGTCCTCAAAATGTTGAAGGGGTTGAGCCGTGCAACGTTCAGAGCTTTGTTGACCATGAAAAAATAAAATTATACTGTTGAATAAGTCACTTTTAAATTTAAGGTTAGAGTTAAGATGAGCTATGTATTTTATTTGCAATTGTCACAAATTAAATCAAAAGTAATAGCCTGTAATTTTGTCAATAACTCACGCTTATGAAAATAAAACCAAAAAAATCCACAAACGATTATCACTGAAATCATTTAAGTAAGTCATGCTTATAAACATTGGCTTGCTAGTCCAATGCTGGAGAAAGGAAACGAAGAAAAAATTCATAAATGTGGTGAAAAAATAGTTTGTCTTGTCTGAACAAGGAAGGATAACTTATTGTAATATAATTTGAATCATAAAGGTAAAAATGTTATTTATTAGATTACTAATAGTCAAATCTATGAAGAAAGACTTTTTACTTAATCGGGGTTAGATGGAATTCTCCTCATAAACTTTATTTGTAGCTTCTCAGTTTAATTCAGTTAAAAATAATGAGTTTAGTAGTTGAACTTTATTGGAGTTAAACGCATATTATCAATTATCCACTACTAGGAACAATTTGAAACAGGACAAAAAAACTTTGGTGAATTCAACACAAACGTCTTGATTAGAAAATGCTGTGCTATAAATCGATAATGAGAATGGAAGGAGTTCCTGCCCATATTGAAAATTAAATTGGGGATTCCAATTTACCACAAGAAAACCAAAAAAACTGTCCAAACCAATTGAATTTTTTACAATTACTAGAAAAATCTGGAGTTTCATTTGGTTTGGTAGCATAAACAAATATTTAGCCTAAACCAAAACTGCCCATTTCCAACAATTACAACAACAATTCAAGATACTAGTGCATACATAATTAAAATCTAATTTTCCAGAGACTAAATCCAATCAATGCTTTAATAAACCATTTAGACTCGTCCACGTGCTAAATGTAATAGTTCAACTACCTATACTTGGTATTTTTCCCAATTGTACCAGTTACTAAACCAGCTTTGAATAAGCCACTGCTCAATACTTTAACCAAGACTTATTCACAAAATGTCTGCATGAAATTTCTGTGCTATAATTTGTGATTGAGGATCTGACTGATTCCCTCAAAGATAATAGAACTAGAACATGTCATCACCAAAAGAAGCTTTGAAAGTTTTGCTCACCTGCATGAAAACCCTAGACACATGGGAGGACATTGCTTTTGCATGGGATAAGAAGGAAAAAAAGTTTGTCTCGAAGCCACCATCATACATTTTCCAACAAAGGAAAAAGATTTACTTTGGCTTGGGATTTGGTGTTTGTCTCGCCATTCAACTGTTTTTAATCCAGAATATTCTCACAACATCGCTCCTCACTCAAGCGACATTTTTCTTTCCGATTTATGTCGCAATTTTAATTCTCGGATTTACCCAAATGAAAACTTCCAAAGAGTGCGTGGCTCTACTTAATGGAATGCTCAAATTTGAAAAAGAACGATTTGGTAACTAATGTTGTGATATTTTGTAAAAATTAATTATCAGCCAGGTTTTGATCTTATGCATTTAAAACTTTCCAGAAAGTCTGAATTTCATAAAATTTTCGAAAAGGAACGCATGTCTTTACTTCTCGCAAAGTCATCCGCTTTAAGTGCAAAATACTTGCCGATAATTGGTCTTGTGAATTTTCTCCGGAAACCTTGCGGCATTCTTCATGTCGGTTTTTTCCTCCTTCAGCAATGCAACATCCCCTCAAGTCAAATCCTCCCGGGGGAATCTTTTCTTCGAAATGTTGTCATCCCTTTACCTTCACTTATTGTCGCCATCCCGCTTGCAATGTCGAGATTTCTAGCGAACTCAGTTGGACTGCATATTGTCTGCTTTCAAGTTTCCGTGTGCACAATTTGGATCCCATTTTGTTTGCGTCAATATATTTCCTTCGTTTCGGAAAAAGTGGAACAAGCTAGGAACTCAAGTGAGGTCCTACAAATTGTCACAATCAAGAGGATTCTCAGGATACTTGTTTTGATAAGAGAAGTTCAAATCTTGCTGAAACATTATAATGCCATTTGCAAACAAGAGAATATTAAACTTCTCGCATTTGTGATGGCATGGGAGATCCTTGGTCTTTTTGGGGTTATCAACTCCCACAGTGAATTGTCCCTTGAGAGGGTTATCATTTTGGGATCTTGTGCTGTACAGTTTCTTTTATTGATAATCATCATTTACGGGATGTTGGCTGGTATCAACAAGCAGTGGATTTTGCTGGAAAAGCAGTTGAAATCTTGGAAGGAGGTGATGATGAGTAGACGATTGAGAAAAGTTGTGGGCTCTATTCATCCTGTAAAGGTTTATTTAGGAGGGGCAAATTTTGTGGAGAAGCAGACTCCTCTGAATTGTCAGAATTTTGCACTTCTGCGACTTGTTGATTTGAGCTTAGTTAAAGGACAAAACATGTAGTGTCAAACCATAGGTAAGATAAATAGAATTGAGAGCATTTCTTTCATGTTTTATGCACGTAAATTTATGAAAATTATAATCCTAAAAGGATACATGAAGTGCCATTTAGCTTGTATTAACAACATTGAATAAAATTTGGTTTTTTGCATAGTCAAATATTTTTGATGTATAGTTTGGTAAATGTCTTAAATATTTATGAATTTACACTTGAGACTTTGCTTCTCTCGCAGTAAAAGGAGTAGAGATTGTCAAATGTTGTCCTTTTTTCGCAGAAACTGGAGCTTGCTGGTTGTGCGAATTTTTGCTGTGGTGTCAGATAAAAACATGAAGCAGCAAGAGTAACAATTATAATGACTCGAGTTTATATTTAAAAATGCTGGCGTGATGATTTAATCGTTGTTGAGCTTCCTCTTTCTGTCAATTGTTCAATGTAGTATTTCATCAAGGAATGAAACAATGGCTGTCATTTATTTAGCTCTAGAAAAGTGAGAAAATGCATAAATGGCTATGTGGTTTTACTGTATAAGGAAAATGATGACAAGAAAAATGCGCAAGGAAAAATAAACACATAATTATGCAAGTTCCAAGATAATTACTGAAGACATGAGAAAGGCTATTTGTTGAAAACACTTCATTTTGTTTGTTGATTGATTTAATTACGTTACTCGTTCCATTATATTATTTTCACATAGTAGATCCAAGCTAGTGAGATATTTTAACACAGAATAATTTATTTAAAAACGGAATATAAGTAAAGTTAAGTCTGTGAGTTTTGAACAACAACTTGGACAAATTTAAACATACTAACGATAAGTTATCGGAACTTTTCATTTTAGGAAATATAAAGATAGCCTTATGAACTAAATTCGTCAAATTAAAAAGCACGAAGCTTTAAGAAAATGAGTGTTATTGAAGAATAGCCTTTCATGTAAGTTATCTCTGTGGCTAGTTTTATTGTTCTCTTCTACTTCAGTGAAGCATCGTCAAGCTGGATTTAATTTTAAGTTTAAAATTCAATCTTACTGAAATGCCAAGTAATTATGCCGATTTAGCTTTAATGTATGAAAAAATGCCGATTATTTAAAAAAAAATGTAAAACTTCAAAATCAATTTATTCGCTGACCTAAACCGCCCTGAAACTGCAGTATCCTGGACTGCATTAAATATTTTTCAGACATGAAGATGATGACACTAGTTTTATGAAACCTCTATCTGTTCAACCAACTTGGTATCAGAGACGGCTTCTTATTGTCTGGGGTTTGTACTCATTAGTAGTTTCCGTCACTGTATTTTTTTAATTTCTTTCATGTTGGGCTTTGCCAAGCAGGAAAATAAAAGCATAATAACCAAAAAAATGTCGTAATATTGCGAATTAATTACTTTTTTATGGATTTTCCAAACAAATGTTTCCTCAATCAGAAACTGACGCACAAAGTACACAAGTAACTAGCTAAACATGTAAAAATTAATAATCGTAATATATGTACAAATGTTTCCAATTTCTACATACGCCTGTCCACAATCTACAATAAATATATTTTCTTTTGCAATAAAAATTACTTGTTTTAGATTTCTTTGCTCAATAACATTTTGTACTTTTCCACGAATGACACTAGGAAACTGGAATAGCTTTATTTATTTTATGTTTGAACTTTTTTTGCAATTTGTTTAGTTCAAAATACTTCATTTTAGCAGCAATCTGTGCAATTTAAATATTCAACATGGGAGAACTTAGTAATTCTGCATTAACAAAAATTATCATCGACGGTACATTTTCGACAGACTTTGACATAAGTCCGAACGCAGGAGATTCTCTACATATTGAAATGGACGAACTTTCAAGTGAGTTATTCCCCACCTTAATTTTGTATCAACTAATAAAAATAATTAAATTGAAATTAATTTATAAACCCTATAGAACACGTTTGCTCCAGGTTACAGTCTCTATACAAGTGTTGTGAACACAGTGCATCTACAACTTCACTTGTATCTTTAATTGAAGACATTGGAGAGATTTCGGTTAGGGAAATAATTAAAAGTAAAATTATTTCCGGATGCTGCTCCTGCTTGAGAATTGTGCTTCGCCATTTCCTTAATGATTTAGAGGACATCACTCCGCCAATAAATATTATGAAAATGTACAAAGAAAAAGAAATTACACAGGCTTCAGACTCGACACTGGGATTTCTTATTCAAAACATGGAAGATCCATGGGTATATTTGGCCTCAATAGCCATAAAATGTCTGAAATAATCTTTATTTACAAATTGAAGTAATTAATATTTAATTTTAAACATAGAATAAACATAACTCTGTTAATGGAACACCTAATCTTGGAAACCAAATAGACTTTTCGTTCATTAAGCTGAATTTGAAAGAATTGCTCTTTCACTTCGTCTCAGAAGGATACACAAATTTAGTTAAAATTGTGTTAAAACATGATCCAAAGCTTGTGAATGCTGAAACTGAAGATGACAACAAAAATAGTCTGATACAAGTTGCAATCGAATGTCACGCTGATAGTAAGAGTAATGTTTGTTTTCAATATTGTATACGTTTTAAGCATAACTTTTGGCAATTTTGTTGTAGATTTTGAAGTTGCACAGAACCTCATGGAAATATTTGACAAGTACAAAGCCGACCTTAGCAATGTATTTTCTTCAGCTATCTATCACAAATCAGAGGTATGGTGTAATCTTCTTTTAAAGTATAAAGCAACATTGCAGGAAAAGTAAGTGGATTTATAAATACGTAGATTTTGTAATTTTACAATGTATCGCCCATCATATGTCCCATTTTTCAGAGATATTGACAATCTGCCAAATGCGATACCAAATTTCTACTATAAAAATATTAAGATTCAGGCGAAATTTACAAAAGGGGATTTTCGAGGGGATATTAAAATAAACTTGAGGTAAAACAAGATAAGCGTAAAAAGCTTGTGCGAAGGAAGTAGAAGTGAGAAAGGACGAATTTACTTTCTCAATTATCTTGTCAAGGATGCGAGGGTTGATATTTTGAATCATGTTGTGATTCAGAGCTTTTTGCACTTGCGATGGCCATATTTTCGAAGATATTTTTTCGCTTCTGTTTTTATTCACGTAAGTTTAAAGCGACTACAAATATCTTAGAATCTTTCTCATGTAAGTTTTATAATTGACGAGTTTTCTATTTTAGCTTCTTCAGCTTATCCTCTTCACGATTTTTCTCCATACAACTTTTGCAGAGAAAGAAAAATCCTCGCCAAACCGAAAATTATTTATTTACATAGGAAGCATTGGCTCATATTTCATATTTTTGCTTCGAGCTTTAAGCTACTCGATTCTCGAAATAAAGGTATATTGGATTCGCATTATCTGGGAAGTATTTCCAATGCTAACTGCTCTAGTCACAGTTCCGCCTTTTTTGCTGATGGTTTTACATCCTGGACTTCAAACTACGATCAGATTTGCAATAGCAATTTCCCTCTTGGTCGCTTGGGCAAATCCTTTGTGGTATTTTAGCTCCCATCCAGAGCTTGGGATATATGTGGAAATGCTGTATAAAGTATTTTTCAATTTTGCAAAGTTTTTTATTACATATTTTTCCTTATTGGTGGGCTTCACTGTTTCCTTTTCCATTTTGAACGATGGGGTAAGGAAATACATTTGACATTTTTTTTATCAAAAATTATTTTTGAATGCCAACAATTTTTTCTATAAAAAGCAACCGCCTTTCGAAAGCACGTTTGAGGATTTCCTCCAAATTTTAAAAATGATGGGAGGAGAGCTAAGCATGGACTTATCAACGAGCAAATTTAGCTTTGGCACTTGTATAATTTACGCCTTGTTCATTCTCACCGTTACTTTATTCATGGTTAATCTTTTAATTGGGCTTGCTGTAGATGACATTAAGGTAAACGTTTAAAAATTCTTGTTTAGCGTATTTCAGAAACGTAACGTATTACTACACAGATAAGATATACTAAATTTTATTTTTTGTTTAATTTATAGGAGCTAGTTGCGGCGTCTAAACTTCAAAAGTCAATCAGACTCATAAAATACATGAATTCAATGGAAGCTATAATAGTTAAAGGGAGGAGGAGATACTTGCGAATTTTTGATAAAAGATTCGTTGATTTTCTTTTAACACTGCCATCCTGTCCAGATTAGTTAGTTGCTAGGATTATGAGTTTTTTGTGAAAAGTGCAAATTTTAATTTTGTTTTTGTTTTGCAGTGTGCTCATCAGCCCCCACAAACTTAACAACACGCCAGTACCATACGAGCTGAAACAACTGGCTCTAGGAGTTGCCAAAAAGAATGTTTACAACGTACATCGGGATAAATAACTGACAAACTTTAAATGTTCCTCTGAATAAATGAATAAATGTATGATTTTTTAAACAATATTAATAGATACGTATATATATGTTTAAATAAATTGGGGTTTGATAGCATCGTTGCAAGTAATGATTTCTTTCTCTAAATCCAACAGTAAAAAAACTTGGAAGGAAAATGTATTTAACGTGTCCGGTTAATTTACCCAAAAAATTTTACCCATGAATTTTTTACCATTATTTTTTTGACCACAGCTTAATTTACCCAATTCACATTTTTACGCAACTTAATTTTCACCTAAATCAGTCAAAACATTGTGAAGCATCGTTTATGTCTTTAATCAATTCTTAGTCAACTACTTAAACTAAGTCTGCAGTTTTAGGGATTGGTTTATATACTTTGTTTAATATCAGTCCAACCGGACTTAACTACTTACCACCACATTCTATGCTTTGTGAATATATTTATCATTATTTGGTTAGACGAAAGACGTAAAAATAACCATTCCAACCCAATTTCGGAATTTAAAAAAGTGGTGCTTTATGTCAATATTTTAGAATTACTAGATCAACTGTGATATGCTTGTTAGGAATGAAACACCAACCTGAATATAAGGATTGTTTTCCAGTGTATCAAAAAATGGAGAAAACGATGAAAATCATTTACTCTGCTCTATCAGATTAAGCATACAAAAGGCGAGAAAATTGCAATTTACTCTATGGTTGAAAACTTAAAAAACATGGAAATTTGAACAGTTGTAGGTCAAATAGAAAACAGTTGGAAGTCCACAGTGTCCTCAATTATCTTAAAATTCAAAAAACAGTAGTTGTCACAATTTCTGTTTCTTTTTAATTTGGTATATTTTAAATTAGTAGTTTATTTTACAAGCTGTTTGCATACAGATACAATGGAAACTTCGGGTACTCCACAGACAGCAGTCAGTGATGCATTAGCTAAGACTTTAGGTTTGAATGGAGATAAATTGAGACAGTTAAATGAATTTATTGCTGCTCAGGTACTTTTAGCAGCTACAAATATTAAAACTTCGGGTTTGCATGCCCGTGTACCAATTCCAGAATACGATGCAGATAGTATGACTTCCACATCCTACTTTAAACAGTGCGTTAACTTTTTTACAAGTCAAGGTGTTTCACCTCAGAATTATCATACGATGATAGGTAGCATTTTGAAAGATGATAAGAAAGTCTGGCACGATAATTTAGCTAGTAAAGTCACTAGTTGGGATGACTTTAAAAAGGTATTTATGGACAAATACGATGGACGTTATTTTACGGAAAGACGGAAAAAGTTACTTTACGGTAGACAACAACGACCCGATGAGTCAGTTGAACAATTTGTAAATGAGATGGTAAACTTAAACTGTTAAACTGTCCAAAATGTTTCAGAAATATTGATATTAAATTTTAACGTTAGTAGTATTTACATTATGTTAAAAAGTGTACGCAAGATTGAATGCACACTTTAAAAGTTTGTTTGTCAAAAAGAAAGTTAGAAAAAGAAAGGATGCAAAAGGCATCGCTTTCCTCTGGCCTTGGTATTCTTACTCGGGCAGGAGGGAAGGGTATTAGTAATTGATAAGAGGTGTCAAATCAATTAAAATTGGTGTCGAGTGTGTAGCCAATAGTGTGTAAAATTACACACACAACTACATATGTACAGGTCTCGTACCTGTATACATATCTAAACACATAAAATAGAATATTCTTCGGTAGCAAGTATAGTCAATAAAATATACTCGCTCTCTTCAGTCTAGTATCGAGAGTGAGCCCAAATACAACAAAAGTGTTCCCTGTGCATTTATTACTTGGGGAGTCTGATAAGACTCCGCCATCTTAGAAATTATTCAGTCCACGCCAGTCAGTTAGCCCTAATTGACCAGTGTCTTAACCCTTTGATGACGTGAGAACCGATATTCGTTGTGTACAAGGACCTCCATCGCTTCAGGTGATCTTGAAGTTATTTTACCCATATCATATAGTTCTGCTGTTGTTCTCGTGGTCTGTTGTTTAGCATTACCGAAACGTGCTTTCTTTAATTGTGTCGGCTGGATCAGCCAACTTTTTTTTGCTTTCCAATTAAACGATACTTTGGAGACGAAGCTGTTTTTCTGATAGTTTTGCCTACTGGGACGTGACGTCTTAATAAATCTGGACAGGATTGGAATGTGTTGTTTTCAACGACTTATTTTGCAGCCTTACTGTAGTGTGGCAAGCGTTTTCCATTATTTGTATCAGAAGTAAAATTGGAGAGTTTCTCAAAAGTACAGTAAAATTTTATTCAGGTTATCGCTCGACAACTCAATTTTTCTATCCATCCGCCATGGGTATAAATCATGAACTTGAAGAGAACGGAATAACTTTCCTAATTATTTGCACACGTCAGAGTTAAATGGTCATAGCAATCATCAATAAACTGATAATTATGAATAAATCCATCCGTAGCCTCACACAGGTATGAAGGCCAAGGGGTAGTTGAAAACGATCTAGGTGCTCGTACTCTGACATCCTCAGCATTTGCATAGGCAATAACGTCCTCCAATGATTTCCCGTATTTATAATGTTTTTTTTCTTTGTCAACATCCGTTGTTCGTTTCACATATGGAACTTTATTCATGGTGTCTTCATTGGCTAGTTCCAATAAATGCGAAGCATCCCATGTATATGACGTGAATCCATGTTCTTCGGTTGCTGAAATACCCAGGTTTCTATTATAATGTAATCTAAGAAGCTGCCCGTCAGTTGAAGTCCCACGGTAACTAAATAAATAAAAATACAAACAAGATTGGTTAAAATATTACTTTTATTAGTAAAAAACAAAACAAAAATGCTGATTACTTTTTCGTCCACGCATCATTTCCGTAGACTTTTGTCGCTGCTTTTTCAATGGACGACGCAATACCAGCAGCAGTATGATCTTAGACGACCTCAGAGTCCAGAAATATTGTCTTGTGTTCGCCTTGCACTATAACGTTCGCACCGACAATATTTATTTTCCTCCTCATACGAGTGTATTTGTCAGGGATAAAAGTAACAGCAGTTGGTCGTCCTGTTTCTAGTAAAGTTTCTAAAAAAACTTTCCTAGATTTGGTGTCGCCTTGCTTCACAAAAATAACCACTCCTCATTTCAAATCGACTGATAACTGTGATTCATAACACGAGCTTTGCATGCATTCCTGGGACATATTTTGCTTAATTTACGGTTTCTTGAAACGTTCTCATCTTTATTTACTTCCATTTGCGTCTCAAGTTGCTGCGCCTGACTGATTTTTTATGGTGGTCAGTTGTCGTGTGTTCACTAATTCGTGTTTTTAGGTTGTTAAACTCTTTCGACATATTTCACAAAACTTTCTCCACCTTTCTCTAAATTATAATGTAAAATGCCTGGTTTGTGAAATTGTCATTTTTTGCGCAGTCATTTACAATATCATCCGTCGGGTATTTCTGCCACTTCATCTTCCCCGCATGCATAGTGCATCTTTAAGTTGATTCTTTCTGGTATTCGGTCAATTGACCTTGCAGATTTTGCTGAATCCAACACTAACTAAGAGTCTAGCCATATCTGCATCTCCTGATACAGAACTTCTTAGCTTGCTTAAGCCCTTCCTGCAACGATTCCATTCTTTCTAATGTTTCATTTAATCTCCCACAATACGCTGATATTTCTGTCTGTGTCAAACTTGAAGTTTGAATGGAATCATTTAATATTGGAGGGATGACAGATGGTAATCTAGTATTAATTAATTCCTCCAAGCTAGAACTTCTTTCACTCAACATCCTAAATTCATAACCTCTATGTTGAGTTACATATTTCATAGAAACACTCCATAAACTCTTTGGTTTGTCCAGGTTAATTGATGATGTGTGCACTTGTTGCGATGAAATGTCCACACTGCTGGACTTCTTTAATATCATGGCATCGACACGAATGTTTACTGTACGTTCATTTTCATTTTAGGCTTTATCTTTTATTCCTCCATAATGCATTTAATACATTCCTGGCGTTCCTGGTTTATCGAAAACTGTTGCATTTCAGTGTCATCATCAAATATTCCAAAATGTTTTCCTGCATGTTAAGCAACTGCTCTTGTTCCTGTTGAAAACGATCAATCTGCTCCATTTGTTTTTGTGCATCCTGTTGTAATAATTATTGCTTGATCGTTGTTCAGCTTCCGTCCTGTTACTGGTGTTACCGAGCGAATTGAAAGTGATATTCGTGATTTTGAACGTGTAGATCAATTGTAACAATTATATTTATAAATTATAGTATTTCAAATTATAGTATGTTGTAACCAGTCACGACATACAAACATTAGGCTAATGTCACCCTGATCAGTTTATCGAGCTTGGTTTGCGATTTGACCCTCATGCCTCATATTGTAATGACGTTGTAAATTCCGAACTACAATTGGTTTTTTGCACTGTATACATGGCACTGTTCTTTCTGCGTTGATTGAAGAAGCTTTTTTAACTCTTCGGTGTGCCATAATTGATATATAATTAAGACAAGGACGCTGGGACTTATTTTCCTACTGAAAATAGGGGGTATGAGTAGTTATTGTAACAGGTAAACTGTTTGCAAAGAATATAATTGTACAGTGGCAGTGACGTAGGTAGGGTACTTTTTAACATGGTTAACTTTCTAGACTGATGTATTAAACTGAGGTGGAGGGAGAGTTTATTTGTTATTTCATCCATGTTTGTGTTTGTCAGTCAGGCAGTGTTACTTTTTATTCATTCAGCAAGCTTTCTTGCAAACTAGGGATTGGTTAAATTTTCGAGTCTATGATAAGAAGGATAAGTCCAGATCTACGTCTAAAATAGCAATAATATAATATGCAATAATACAATCCGTAGTACTAAAGTCCAAAGTACCATTTCTACTAGTATCACGCACACGTATTAGTATATCTCATTTGCTGCAAATCTTTTGTTTTATTTCAAACTTTATTTGAGGATTATTCGCCTTTTTTACAAGAATTGTTGTTTTAAATTTCAATATGATGTCTAAAATGGATTTTAAAGTTTGTTGTTGTTGACTGAGGAGAACCTTTCGTTTTGGAATCAAAGGCTCACGACAACAGGAGCATAAAGCACTTCTTAAGGTCGGAAAAGTTTCTGCTAACAAAAAAAACTGTTCGGTAAAATTTAATAGAGAGGTTTTGGTTACTAATTTCATCAGTAAAGAAATATATATATTCTTTTCAGTTCCCAATTATCAAAAAGGTCATAAAAAAGATTTAAGGGGCAATAAGCAAAAATGGTGGGAAAAACTAAACTCGATCCATTTGCAATTCTGAGACCTTGTTTTCAAATTGTTTTTAAAACAAAATTTAAATAATAAGTCGGGCTACAACTTCTTTTAACAGTTTCCTAATTTTAATTTGCCAGTTTTGAAAATGGATCGGCTCTTGTATTTTCCCACCATTGTCTCGGATATCCCCTTAAATAAAAAATAAAGGTTAAAAATCTGTTTTCAAAC
>JAHZNA010004704.1:0-23105 GCA_027743935.1 Sinodicranocentrus sp. ZH6 | reverse complement strand
TAGTTGACTAAGTATAGTTATGCCTTTTGCACTCCTATTAATTATTTATTATGCAAGTTTTTGTGAAGCTGTAAATAGGCGGCGCATGTCATTTTGCATCATTGCAGCCCATAACTTTTTTCCTACTGATGTGTCACGCTGCGCAGTACCAGTCGTAGGTGCACAATCGTCTTCAAGTTACGCACCAAAAACCCTTTGCAATATAAATATGCACCTTGTGAATTCATTACGTGATTCAGTTCAATTTGTAAAAAGTGTAAGAAAAGTTGCCACCTTCACCAAAGCAAACAGGAAAACGAAGTTGTGATGTGATATTATTAAATTCATCTGGTTACATAATGTGATCGAAGGTGTATAAGAAAGTTGACATTATGTCATTCATTGACCATGCATCCTGCATTAGATCAAGCCCCATGTTCGTGCATTTTATTGTCATGCTCCCTCACACATCATTCATTCGTCGTTCAAAATTTGAGCATTTATATGAACAACAAACTATCTAATGACGTCTTCCTGTATGCTAATTTTCTTGCCTAATCTTTTCTACCGCTGCTGCATTACGTTTTCACTGCTACACTTATCAAAATAGACATGGATTACAATGATGATATCAATTTCCAAATGGTGTTTTCCTACACACTATTGACTATGCACCACGCACAAACGTCAAAAATTATAAACACAAGAAAAGGCACTTTCTGCGCTGATATGATATATTTGCAATTCAATCCAAATCATTTTAAGACGAAAGGAAGGAACGGACGGAACTCGTAAAATGTGAACACAAGTTACTTGCCACGTCTTACCAATATTAATAGCATTTTGATTTTCTTCTGAAAAAAACTTGTTATTGAACGACAACGATGATCATATATGAGATGAGGAAGTGCAATGGAGTGACGCGACGTGTCATCATATCCCAGAACATGCTGCGAGAGCGTTGAGATGCACATTGCACATATTTGATAATGATATAACGAATTGGATTCATATTTCACACGATCCTTCATTCGTAATTCGCAAAAAAAGTACTTGTTTTTCAAAATGTAATCAATGCAGGTAAGTGGTGCTGGTATAGAGCACCTTCCTTTTTCCAATTCGCAGGATAGATATTTATGTTGTCTTTGTGCCAACCAAGCTGTGTCATATTTTTAAGAAATGAAATCCTCCTTCGCTCTGTGTGCGATTTTATCTAGAAAAAGTAAAAGTTTTTTTGCTGAAAAAATTTGCTCAATATTATATGTATTTATATTTGCAAAATATGAACAAACTTGTTAATTTTCGTATTTCCTCATTTCCTATTCCTGTAGACATTATGTATGTGTAGCCGGTAGGGACAATGGAATATTTGCCTCCATTGAAGTATGTACGTACATATCAACATTGATGTGTTAACTCCCAGGAGCCACTAGATAATTTCCGCAGCATGTACTAACTTACTAATAGTTTTTGTCTACAAGAATTAATTGTAGGAAAAAATTAGCCACAAATAGGAATTACATGGTTTTGGGGGGTATTTAGCTCCAGGTGTTCCGTATTTTTTTCTCGCATTCTCGAATTAACCTTTTTTGAGGAAAACGTAAATTCGTCTTGGGTATGATCACTGTAATCATTTGCGTATGTATCCAAATGCAGTTTTGGGTAATTGCTGTTACAACTCATTTAATTACATGACAAGGACATAAATGTTGAGGAGAAAAATTATGGCCTATGGAATAGCTTGTATTGCACACTCACTCTTATTGGGTAACCCAAAAAAGGCGATTAATTCCATGATTGAACAATCATCAAAACTATAATTTACATGTCACTCTCTTTAGAAACGTTGATAGAAGATGGATAATTGATATTTCGATAATCACATTGGCTAACTGTAATTCTCTTTGTTTTTTATTTGAACAGGAAAAGATACTTGTTTCGAAAGAATTGTCTCACGGTTTGGGCGTAAGTGTACATACGTTGTGATCGGTGATGGAAGGGATGAAGAGCACGCTGCAAAACAGGTTCGATTCTTATGGACATTCTCAATCTTATTAATCAAATCAATAAATAAGGATTCTAAATAGGAAAAAAATTACTTATTGAAAAGTTATGTGGTGCTCAATCTTTCATATCGTGATGATGATGAGGATGATGATGATGATCTTTTAGTCAATCTTTTATATCTTGTGTAGACGAATAAGTATGTTTGGTATGTTAGGTGGGTATTTTTTTTATCTCAGATATAGACAGATACTATCATGCTCAATGCATGAAATCCTATGACATCAGTTAAGAAAAGTATGTGCATCGCATGTAAAAGAAAACAAAAGCCAACAATGAAAATTAGTAATCATGCATGGCAGTGATTTTTCTGCGTGTAAATGCGTATGTATCTGTAATGAGCTCTCTGATAAAATTCTCATATTTTTTTATTTTTTGGCTGGTGAACACATGTCTACGACTTCTTCTCCTGCTACTGCATAATACTATTTGTAAGAGGATAGTTATAGAACTGTGGCGACACGCTTTGTGCGCTGAATACTAATCTTTCTTTTCTCAACTCTCAATCACTTCCTGAATCTGAATCTATAACACGTAATAAGATGTAAATAGACAAAAGATGTACAAATATAATGATAAATGGCAGTGGCAAAGAAATCACGAGCAGATAACCCAACTGGCTAAGCAAGTCGTGTGTAGTCAACAAATTTTTTTCACACTTTGCTTGATCGATAGACTCTAGATTAGCTACATATTACGTCAAAATAATAATAAAAGGACTATGTTTAGGTACTTCTGAGCGAGGGTATTTTTTTGCCAAAAGTTAGTTTTAATCAGGCTACCGCTACCGGAATTTTTTTACGGCTGTGTATAGCTTAAAGGTAACAAGCGACCAATTGATTTTCAAGGTCGTATTTTTTAACTTTGGTCTTTAGTCTTTGTTTGTTTTACTCCTCTTGTCTACAGTTTTAGAGGAAGAGTAGCGAGACATCGGCAATGAGTACCTTTAATAAAATATGCAAATCAGGCAAAGCGGAACCTTTAAATGTACCTCTAGCACTGATTAATTAAATAGAATGAATAAGGTGGTAGAACCATAAATAGTAAATATTATTAGCAACGACGACAATAAATGACAATTAGAAAAGTTCCATTTGTATAGCTCCTTTTATTCAATGATAACCTCCTCAATTAAAATGGAAAAGTAAACAACTAAAAACGTCCTTCCTCTAATAAATAACAATGTTTAGTTTAATGGTTGCATATTGTGTTTTCTGAGGAAATCGGACATCCGATAGGATGATAATTAGGATGATTATTTTCCTCTTGTGATGATGAATAGATCAATCGATCCGTTCGACGTTGATAGCTTAAAGTTGAGGTAACAAGTCTCATTTTTGCTTACGTGTATATTTTCCCTTATTTTTTATTCATTTTTTTGCTCGAAAAAAAGCTTTGCAATTTGGGTTGCTGCAATAAATTGAAATGAAGGGAAGAAATAAAACGCATTCTAGTTAAAGATAGAATGATTATAGAAGCAAGTATATTATACTGTGGGAGTTGAAGGAGTTTTTTTTCATTTTTAAATACACTTTTCAACACTAACCGTGCTGAATAGGGGAAAAATATGCATTATATTCTAGATTTTCTAGCAAATTTGCTGTACATATGTACATTTTTTATATCTATATATTTACTTGGCAATACATCATTATCCTTTGGTGGTACTCTGCTCTACACAACTATTAGTAATAAACTGTGGTGCACATTTATTTATGCAAAAAAATGCACCTTTGTTCAGAAAGCTGACCGTTTTCAAATTTGAGAATAGCGTATTACCTCCTCATCATGATTGTCTATTTCTATGGAAGAGATTAAAAATTCTATTCATTGAGGGTTTAGAAGACGTGTTTAAACTAAATGCCCAACTTATATAACTAATTCAATTCATCTCGAGTGAAGACATGCCTTGTTCGTAATGAATTGAAAAATGAGCTTTGAGTAAAAAGTCAAAATATAATAAATGTAATAAGCTTAAAGCTTGCTTTGTATTCCGTGAGGTTGTGTATTACTCATGCAGTTTTTGTAGGAGGTAGTGCTAATCCAGCATTAAATACCATTTAATAAATTCAGCAAAGCTGTGAATTGAATGAAAGTCCTGAGTTGGAAGAAGTTGCACATTTGTTTGAAAGAAATCAACTTGAAATATGAATAGAAAAGATGGCAAAGTACATCTGCATTCAGGGCTATGCTCTCTTCTCATTGTCAGTTATTTTGCAGTTTATATGGTACGTTATGCCATTACAGAATACAATTATTCTGTATGTGTATCACTGTTGTATTTTTGGGAGTTCAATGGCACCTTACAGGATGAAAAATGAAAAAAGGTTCTATTCTTTACTAATGACTCTAAGGTACCTATCTGCCTGGCCATAAACAGATAAATGCAATTTTATTAAATATTTCAATTCCTTTCTGACCCATGTGCATCTTACCTCATCCTTTTGATAAAATGTGTTCTCACGATTTTAATCGAAACTCTTTAATGCCAAGTGGAATTTATAATTTCAATTTTTGGTTTTCTCCGCAACAAAAGGCCTAATCGCTGTCACTCATTTACCAACAAATATCTTTAAATGAAGTTTAATGAAGCTTTTATGAGATTGAGAAATGCTCGTCATGATGTACATTTTTCCTCACAATACTTTAACTAGTTCAAACAACCATTTAAAATAAAAATTTGCTGCGTTCATTGTTTATCTTTAAGTAGGGGCACACACAAGTGATAATTATTCATTAAGTGTGCATCATTCTTTCTTTTTTTGGATTACAGATGAACTTTCCATTTTGGCGTATCTCAACGCAAGCGGATGCTGCAGCACTATTCAAGGCTTTGGAGTTGTGCTACCTGTAAAAGAAAACAACTCATGTTTTAAACTAATGAGGAAGATGGTAAACATGTCGAAAATCCTCGACACTGCTGTTGCGGCGACTCTGTGATGTGACGCGGCTCTATACACTACTATAATTTCTACTAGGATGTACAATATGATACCGTTCAGAAAACAATTATTTAAAGTTATGTCACAGTCGTAATAAAAATTACCTCTTGCGAGGCGATGTAGAGGATATTACATCTAAATGTAGGAGACAGTCTAGGTTTCTGTGCTAAACTTTGTTGCGTGGATGAGTTTGGATTGTGGGATATTGTGTGTGATTTCTTCCTTCCGGTGTGTGTGTCAGTGAGTGTACACACTTGATTACTTACAAACAATATGGCACTCACGTTGGCGGCAACAACTGCTGCTGTGTTGGTAATGGCGAGTGAGCGTGAAGTTAACGCTGACGCTGCACCAGCGTTCATGACACGACATGATATGACGGTAATAATAATGAAGCTTCTTCATTGCCGTAATTAGCTACGGAAATGCAACAAGTGGAATCTGAGCCAGCTGGCATGTGTAACTTGTGTCCTACTCCATTGCGTCGTCGACATTGTCTCGTGAATCATTACGATTGAAACAAACTAGCATCGCAGCAATCTTGCAATATGCAACAATGAGTGAGGAGCAGCTGAGACTATTGAATTTTCTTATTTATGTTCGCATCCATTTCCCTTTCGAATCCTTGTTCGATTTTCAATAATAATTTATTGTTACTAGTTTAACCGTTACGCATGATAGGCTCTTTGAAAATGAAATTTTTGTGCAAAAGCTTAATACATATTTTTAGCGTTATTGCATCCTTACCTAACAATCATGATGACAGGAGAGAAAAAAAAGAATAGCTTTAAAATGTAGTGGGCTCAAAGATTAATGTATGCTGTGTGCTCTTGCGATTTGATTTCCTCTCTTCGGTAATTACACTCGTCCCATTTGCAGAATTACGATGTATCTTATTCAAAAACTTTTTTTAAAGAAATAATGCACAATCTACATGTTAATTTCATGGGCCATCAAATTCCCGGAAGAGTCTGTAATTAACTCATATTTTATGTGATTTATCCTACTAAAAATAATTGTTTGTTTATCTGTTCATCTTTAAGGAGAAAAAAATCTGATAAGTTCATGTCAGAAAAAATAGACTCGTTTTGGATTGTCATAGTCTGTGGTGAGGTAGCATCTCATCTTGTTTTAGTATTTACATCAAAATCACGGAATAGATTAACAAGATTAGTCCCAAAAATAACGTTTTACTACATGGTAGAGTTGTTATTAAGGTAATTAGAATACATAATGATAAGTATTAAAAGTGAAGGATATGCTAAGTCCGTTTATACTGACATACGTTAAAAAATGTACACAAAGTCAATTTGCATTTACATTCTTGAGAAAAGGAGAAAAAAACGACGATCCACTAATGAAGTCTCATGCCGTAAATTTATTGAAGCACACACAACAATGTTGCATTTGCATACCTTGTCTGCAAATGTGTGCAGCCATAATATCAATATTTATTAGACTAACTTGCATAATAATAATTTTAATGTGGAATAAGTAGGCTGTAAATATTTACCTTTATATTTATGTACATTTGAGAGTATAGATTGCATATTGCATTGTTCCGATTCAGATTTATTCATGCACGCAATACAAATGAAGCTAAATGTATATCATCAAAGGGCTGAGAAAAAAAAATAATCTGCTTAAGAATGTATGATAGCTTTCGGCATGGAATATAAATCATTTATTGTTCACGAAAGGAAATCGAACAGTAGATATGGATAGATATATAGATATGTTGTTGTAAATTTTCGTGTGTAATGATATGGTTTGTAAATGTCAAAATTAGATTTGTAAATGCCAAGTATGAATTAGCGTGTATAACTGTAAAGCTATACGCATCTATAGTTGTATTACATTACATCACATTCTCACATTTAATATATAAAATCGACTGCGTGAAGAGTACATGTCATCCCATCCTTAAAGAGTTGTATCATTTCGTTTCTTTTTTTATTGCCCATGAATAATCTGTTAAGATTGTGTGCATGAGTGTGGTTATTTTTAAAAGGGGAAGCGTTTTAAGTCACGTTATTCATCCTTAAACTGAAAAGTGTATAATCCTGGTGCAGAAAATTGTCCCATGAGGTACCACCATCAAGCATAAACATAAATGTTATCTTTGTGGGCACTCACTGCAGCACTGCATATTATATGCAATTTTATGTACTTAATCATATTTAATAAAAACTTTCAGAGAGATACAGTGTAAGGACGTTTTTTTCCTGAATTGTGTCAGTAAAAAATATTGGAATGCTATAAAAACCATATTTAATGAGATAACAAGAAAATCGTTAGGGTATTACAGACATAAGGTATGTATTTATAATGCGAAGGATATAACTGTTTTGTAATTTTAAGAATGGTATTTAAAGTAGACCTAGACACATTTTACTATTTTTAGTCATTGCCGAAATCGAATCCAGAGAGAAGAATGTCGATATGTAAAAAGTTGTAGATTGTTTTTGCAGAATCATATAACCTATATTATTAAATCACATTGTTTACATTTATGATTATCATTGTAAATTTGTGACAGCGACTACAGCGAGTGACTCCATGTACCAGTTAAAACTTATTATACGTAATAGGAATATTAGAATTAGACGGAATCTAGGATAAATTGTAAATAGGACTTTATCATGTTTACTTGTGTACGCTGAAAATGTTGTAAAAACTTATATTATATGATTATTATTACACTGTATTCATAAATGATTGTCATTATGTTACTCCTCGTAATATATGTAGTACGACTATCTTACTTTGTGAATTGAAGACCAAGTAAATTGCAAGTATATATTTGAGTGAGAAAGAGGTGCACCACTTTCACTCTCACACTGTATAAAAAAATATTACGCTTGTGTATTTCTTCTCTATCCCATTTACCACCTAATAATGCACAACTTTGTTGTATGCTGAGGAACATGCTCTATATATACAATTTTTATACAAGAGACAACCCCTCCACTCGTTTATGAGGAGAGTATTGTTTTGAATTGAGTTTTTGATTCGTGTACACTTTTCTTGCATAAAAACTTCATCTCGCTGTGCTCTATGATTGAATGCATATACTCGACTGTTACTCCACGAGTATGCGCCAAGTACCATTATTTATTGTTATACAATCATTATCTCTGTGCTTCTAGCTGCTGAAGGGTAATCATTATCATTTTTTCCCTTTTCATTTTTGCCAGCAGAACTACATAGCGCTAGACAATCTCAAGTAGACATTGTCACATAACAAGCTATCAGGTAAGCTAATAATAGGAAAAATATGGCTATTCATTTTTTTATTCAAATTGAAGTGTGTCAATCCATTTTACTTGTTCTTGTGAATGTAAGCGCATACGCATAAAAAATTTCATTTCCTGTCTTCCGCTCTCGTTCCCCTCATTACTATGAGCTAGATGAAGCCATGCATATTATGCAAATAGGAGAATTCTATTGTATTATATTCTAGTTGTTTTTTATACATAATAATTGTGTTAGTGCACAATGTGGATTATGCAACAGTATATAGGTTAATCTCGAGAAATCCCTTAACATAAACCAATCACTAGGTGCATTGTTCATGGACTTATTAAAATGCACTCTTGTGGTTTTTTTTCTTCAATTTATTTCAATTCGTAATGGTTGGGGTGGGACTGTGAAACTTGGATTAGAAAATTTGGCTGGTTTATTATACAAAATAACTCAATCGGGTCGGGTGGTCAGCATGATTACTGTACTCTTTTTTTCCTTTCTTTCAATCATTAATTCGGGTGGTCAAGACCGCACATTTTTTTCTGAGAGGGTTACTCAACAAAGATATTACAATTAGTGAGTTGGCTTCAGATAGTGAAACAAACGCTTCGAGGAATTTGTGGCATGGCTCATTCATCAAAATAGGTTTTGATACCTTCGAAAAAAATTCAACTTTTTTGAACACATGACTTTTTATGCTCATGTTTTGCAAGACCGCTAGTAGGCTACCTCTCTGCAGATCGGATTTTGCGAACTAATTAGAGCAAAAAATAGAATGGACAAACGTGACCAAAAGGATGGCAATCAATAATAAAACATGGAATGGAATCTATTTTACTTTCATCATCATCAATTCCCTCATTTATTGTTGGTAATGAGCACAAAGGGGAATCTAATTAACAATGCATGCACTCACAACGGATTCACAAGGGCTGCCCCATGTTTAACAGGGATGTAACGGCAGTTTGCTAATCTAAAAAAGCGAAAGCAGCTCACACAGCCAGAGACGAAGTGTGTTCCCAACCCAAATGCATTTTTTCTAGAATAACCACCCAATTTTACGCAAATATTCAACGATTGAAAGCTGCAAACTGTCAATTTGTTGTCACGTCCGCTCTGCATTCCGATTCCCATCTTATCTAGATTATCCTCTCATCATCATCAGCAACCGCACAAGCTTACAATTTTCAGACTCGGGTGTGGCTAATCAGCTCATCAACACTTTTTTCCATTCTTTTCACTCGCTTTTTTATCACTGGTTAGAGAGATGATAAAGAGCAGTCAAATATTTGAAAGTTTTTTTTTCGCTTGTTATGTGCTTGAATTAGTAACCACGCCATGTAGTCATCAAATCAGTTAAAAACTGATGAATTCATTGGTTTTTGCTATTGTTGTGCAAATGAATTGTGAAATTTCCTCTGGTATATTTGGTCAATACGAAAGAAAAATTGATTTGGGAGTAATGATTTCGTAACCCTTTTGGAGTTTGAGTTGTCCCGGGCTGTCGGTGGTATAATGGCTTATTATTGCAAATGATTATAAAATCATTAGTGAGATGAAATGATTTGAAATCAAAATTAGAGCAGTGGACTCGGGTGACCAGTGAACAATTAAAAAGAGGGGTGGCGGTATGAGAATATTTTAAAATCATAAATCAAGATTGCCACTTGATCAGATAAGATGTTTCCTGTCCACAACATACGACTGAAGCTCTTCTGAGCGGACCGTGTGACCCATAAACACAAATAACTACAAACACTCATCACACTCATCGTCGCAGATCACGTTGACACTGACATTTGAATGGAAATCGGCGACACTTTATTTGCTCTGTGGTGGTTGGAGGGCATGTCTAGCTGAAAGCATAAAGGATTGAGGAGGGTGTATTGTCCCACTATCGATTTCAAACAAAAACTGATTGACATGCGTGGCATGCATAGTTGGCAGTGGCAATCAAAAATGGAGAGTTGCGTAACCGAACAAGTGCTAACAGTCTAGTAATCTAAAGACGTTAAATTACATCATATCATCATCTTGATCAAATAGGTTTGAAGCAATTGATCTCCAAAGACCGTGAACTAATCACGCTCAGCATATCTGCGACTCGTAGATACTTCTTTTTATCCATGGACAAAAAATTACCTGACAGAATTGGCACCTAAGTACCTTCGCCTCATTATTTATCTATTTGCACATCTCATCTCTCCGAGTCATTATTATCATCACAATAAGAACCATCATTAATAATTTATTTTTAGACTTGTCCGCTGGCATCCAAAATAGTTCTTTTGAGATGAACTGAAACAAGAAAATTGACGGAGATGATTATGGCAAAAAAAATTAAGTTGCATTTTTCTACAATAACAAAAACATTTTAAAATAGTCTCTTTGTCTCTCTTCCAGTGCTACAGGGTAGGATAGGTTGTGTAATTTGCCCCCTGACCGTGAACCAATGTACCACCCAAGTACATAAAAATGGAATTCCTTTGTTTACATGTTTCCCGAGTTAATTTCTCTTGGATTTACCATGCTATATTTAAATATTTTTTGAAAAGTTTCATGCCATGAAAAAAAGCCTGTAAATCTTTAGGCAACTTGACAAGCTGCAAGTACATTTGATTATTATTCGGACAATATGCAAACATCCGCGCCTAAAAAATGTCCTCACGGGATGTTGTCGTACATCTTCAGGGTAATCCCAGTACATGTTTAGTGAACTTTACAAGTAAATCATGCAATCACACGACATTATACCAAAGAAAGCTCCGACGTGTACAGGAATTCTCGCGAAATCCAATCAGGCTAAAAGGGTAAGTGCGTTTTAAAAATTTGCATAGAAAATTATAGCTGTAACAGATTGAGCTTGACAGGAAAATTGCACATCTGGCAATTTCACGATGTACTACACCGTTTCTCCTTTGTTTGGTCATCTTGTTTTATTAACACCTACATGTTGCTTTTAGGGATTACCAAGGATTATCTGTAAAAAAGATATCGAGACAGCGTTACGATACGATCATGTAGTATCTTTCATTTTTATCATTATATATCAGGTACATGCTATGTATTTATTGCCTGTTACACAATGCATTCCGGTTTGAGGGTTTGTCTTTTTTTAAACAAAATCGATTTCCTTCTAAGAATGCCTGGAGCGTAGTAAACGATATTTATGGAGGGTGATGTATACTCGCTTTACTCTAGTACTAAATTGAAAATTGCCAGGATGCATTTTACGTTCATGTACGTCATAGCCATGATATCGTCAAAATATTCCAGAAAGATATTTACGTAAGCAAACGATATCTTCTTGGCAAACGACGAAGAAGATTTACTGCTAATTCAATTCCTTCTAATGGCCTGATGACTTTTAGTAAATTTCTTCATAAAATTGATGGAAAGTGATAAAACGCAACAGGATGACTTAACAATGCACATTACTGCACCTGTAAAAAAGCGATTTATTATCTGTCTTGCAAATCCGTTACTTTTAATCATGACGGCGTACTAACGTACGTAGTTAAAATTCTTGTTGTGTGTGATGAACCAAGGTCATGAACTACATTGTATCTTAGAATTAATCTCTACTTTGATTAATATCAAAACTACAGAAAAAATTTCTCAATTACAATCTAAGGTCAAAATATTTTCCCTTTTTGTTGATTCGTTCCGTGTCCGATAAACCACGTGAGATATTATATACACACTCCTCCATTGACAATACACGAAGTTAACATTATTCACAGCAAAACGAAAACAATGCCTTCCACGTTTTCAAGAGGTTGCACAGCATAACACTGTAAATCAATTAAGCATCATCTTGATATTATTAATAGGCATGGCGAATCAATAAAAAAAACTTCTCATGACTCCACACCACCGCCACAAAATTAACTTGTATGAGATAAAAGTGGAGAGAAAAAATGTATCTGATATATTACCAATATTACATGAAAATTATTAGCCAATTTTTTCACAATAAACCAAAATGGAAATATATAATAATCATTGTGTTCATCTCAGCCATTTGGAAAGAGTGCCATGGCTAAAAGTCAAGCATACATATAAGAGCGAGTGAGTAGACAAGGGGAAAAAATTTCATGTTAAGGTTGCCGAAAGTAGTACCATATATTTTGCATTCTTAAACACAGGTACATTTTTAATACCTTGTTAATGAAAAAAGATTCATATGCTGAAGAAATATCGTTTTACATCCATAAATAGAATCTCAATTGTTTTTAGCAAGACGCTCTTTTACTACTGAATGAATAGAGAAGAGATAAAAATCCACTGTAGTGTTGTTGTTTAACGAGTTAATCCCTGTTTTATTTGTTGAAGGTAGAGGGTGCACACTTTCTGAAGCAAATCTCGCGACGGCCTTTTCCTTGACCATAGGGGGAAAATGAAAATGATTAGGAGTCAAGGTGCTTAAGGGAATATCTGCTCTGTGCAAAATTACTAATTATCCAATACAAAACCAAAACGGCTAATATGATAGAGCAGTTTGTGGAGAAAAAAAAAGTACATATGGTTCAAATATATTGAAGCGCATTTAATCAGCGTGACGTGTTTATCCCGCCGTGTGTTTGTGTGTGTCAGAAAATGTCTGTTATTATTACAGTTATTAGGGTAGTTGTCGCCGTATCGTAAAATAATATTATTCGCTGTATACCTCCGTGTTCCCATTCATTACTCAATTAATATTCCGGAAGTAGAGTGGGAGCAAGCAAGCCGAGCCTTTTTATTTCAAACAATATAACATCTCACATTATTATGGTCATACTCTCAAAATTGTGCCTCTCAGAGTAAATAATTCTCATCATTTTTTTCGCTTCTATCCTGTATTGAGTGTGGAAGTGTGTACCCAAAAGCGCTCAGATAAATTACCTACCACACACACACTCACATGCACTTTTTCTACGAATGGATAGACAAGTACAACGAAAAATACGACACGCTGGCTGGCTGGCTAACTTGACGAAAAAAACAGAAGGAATATCACTATACGATTGTGATTGTGCATAAAGTTATAAAAGCGCAAGCCACTCATTTGACATGCATGCTCGAGTATTCAGCACACACAAAAATGAACGCTTTTAATCTTGCAGGAAGGAAGGAAGTGGAAAAAATATATTGAACAAGAATTCTTTATCATAACAAGTTTTTTTAAAGGAAAAAAGGAGGTAGGCAGAAGGGGAGGGAAAAAAATTGAGCTTGGTGTCTTTTCACGCGTTATAAATTTTTTGGGGGTTATTATATAACTAAAGACAATGTGTTTGTCTTTCTACGCTAATCTAATATTCTCCCTGTCACCCCGTCATTGTTAATGTTCACAAAAATCCAATGAGTTCTTGTTGACACCTGACACTGTACACAGAGTATACGAACTGCATCTTTGCTCATGTGATAACATCAGCTAAGATGGATTATGCAAATAAAACCCAAATCTAGTAATGCATGTTGTCAAATGTGTAACATCGTGACAGCATAAATATTTGTGTTTGCGTGGAATTAATTACATAAGAAGAGGTAAATCAAAGGAACGTGCTTTATGATTATATAGGCAGTTGATCTTTTTTTCTCAAGAGATTTGATTCCGGATATGTGATTGTAATAAATTGTGAATACATTTAGGAAACTCATCCCCTCCCCACCCACATCTTCATTTTCCTCTGGACAAACACACAGTGAATCATGCAAAGTCACCGGAAAGATTACGCATGTTGAATACTAAACAAAAAAGGAAAAAATGTCAGCTGCTTCAATCTCCATCCAAAATGCCAAAGAGAACATTGACCCGTTTCAACGGATATTTTTTTCCATGAGTGGATATTATCTTTCCATTTTATATAACGCACAATGATGAACAATGAGCTGTGGAGGATGGTAAAAAAGCAACAAAGTAACAATCCCCAACTAATCCTAATGCTTCTCATTACATTTTCTACGCACTTTTGTGTGTATGGCATTGCATTACGTAATTTACTCGAAGCTTAAAGGAACTTCACGTATTATATTCATCGTGTCTTGTCCATCCTCGGCTTATATCATCCCATTGTTGTTGTTGTTCCATGTTTACTTTTTGATTATTATTTCAAAGTAGCAAAAAAATCTTCCCTGTTAACGTCCTCTTGGAAATTTAACCTTGAACTTTTGCGCATAGCAGTGCATCTTTTCGTCGACGATGTAATCGGATTTTGAGGACGGGGATGATGACGGACGCAAACACTTGGTATTTTGATGGAGACACGTTGCTCCGACTTACGTCGCACTCTCACTCTTATGTGAAATAAATACTTGAACGTTTCGCTATTTAGCAGTTTTTTATCACTTGTATAGTTTAAATGGCTTGCAACTCAAATGGAAAATTTATGATAGTGACGGTGACTCTTAGGCGGTGGTATGGTGCACGTAATACTCAGCATGTGGCTCCACTCCTGGTGTCCATTAACCCTGTTGAAAATATTTTAGTGTTAATTAGTCTACCCTTCTTTTGTCGCTGTGTTTGGAGGGTGTACATGACAAAGATATTTTTTATGACGGGTTGTGTATTCACGCTTTTGTTAAAAGGGCTATTTTTCTAACAAATTGATTTTCCCAATTAGAAGTGCATGTCTCGAGCTTGATATAAACGTGAAAGAAGGCGGTTAACATGAAAAGGCAATGTCGAGCTTCATTACGTCAGTTTGAGGATAAATCATTTTTTATTGTGGCATCTGTCATTTTCTTGAAAGATAAAGGGAGCAAGGCAAAAGGCAATTTTAAAGGAGATTTTTTTTTCTTCACTGGTCAAAAAATGCGTTATCTTATCGAAAAACAAACTTCTGTGGCATTGTTGAGAATCGTAGTATGGTTAGAATATGTACAAGTTTTGAACAATGGAGTCATCATAAGGAGTGCAATACAAAGAGATATTAAGCAATCAGACAGAAATGTTGGTAAGCTAGTTAAAATGACTTAAAGAGAATAAAAAAACAGCCAAGTCCAATAAATTTTACAAGTGGAAGAACAAAAGCAAGGGTTAGCATAGTTTTGGGGATGGATATTGTGCAATATTTATTGTTAAGTGTAGAATGCAGATTTTTTGGAGGAATGCAAAAAGGACCACACTTTACGAAAAAAGCAAATCTCATTGATATAATAGTTGACGCCTTGAATACTACTGCCTGTTAAAGTGTTTGAAATTTCTCATGAAATGCGAGGGAATAAAGCATGAAGAAATAGTCAAAGATGAGGTTTAACTTTTTACAGACAATTCACAATTTCGAGCTCTTAAATCCATTCACCCATAACGGAGGATTAAAAGGGCTGATTTGTAGCAAATGTTGACGCTTGCAGGGATAAAATGATTGTGGCGAGATTTGTAGATTTATCGTGATGATTGCATAGAGCTGTTAAAATCTTTAAAGATATATTTTTTTACGAGGTGCACTATATAAAGCTAGATTGAAGAAGAACGGGATTGCGAGAGATGATAAATAAGCTTTTATATTGGATCCTTCAATGATTTTTAAATGTTGCATAAATTATCAAGTGAAAAAGACAAATTGGGATTTCAAAACGACAGATCGTACAAAGCTTGAATCATTACAATTTACACACATCAGATCAGTCCATTGGTGATTTTGGTGGCGATGAAATGGTCAGCGCAATATGCAAGATTGCAAATGTGAAACGCAATACGTGAAAAAACACGTTGGATTGATCAAATGAATTGCGACAAGTTTTAGAATGAGTTAAGGTGGCAAATAGTTAAAATCTTGGTCCTTATTGCGTTTCTTTTATATTATGACAGATTTGATCACGACAAATAAGTTACGTTATCCTTTGCAATGAATGACGGATGATGACTAAAAAGGTGTTTACTCAAAATGCTATCTTGAGGTGATGTAGGTGGGAAAGAATTAATTTTATCAAGATAATTAGCTGGCAAAGATCAACAAGGTTGTTGGCCTGGCCTTTTGAATAAAGAGAAGAACAGGTTAAATAATAAATGCTATTCATTAAAATCCACCCGCCCTCTTTGCAACCTGCATAAAAATGACAGTCCCCCATGCTGTGCTTAAGTTGTGTAAAATCTGACATGATTTTAAGAGGTGACCTTTTCTACCGCCATAACACGTAGATATTGCAATTTTTCACAAAATGACGTGTTTATTCAAATGTGGCAACTTCCCCTAAAGTAAATCTCCGTATTAGGCACTCTAAAATGCATGAGTTCATTGCTAATTCAAGCGTAGATTTTTCCCTCAATTAATTTCAAAAGATTAGGGATGTCTTGTAAACTACGTAATTATGATGGCGTGGATTTTTACAAATCTATTTTGCGTAACGAGCCTAACGTAACAAACAAAAACATGATGACCGACTGGATTTATTTGAACTAATTGGTTACAAGTGTTTTGCGCTTCCATCTTAAAATCACAAATTGTTACAAACAAGATTGCATTTCCGTTTTAACGGAAGAATAGAGACAAGGAGGAATTAGAGATTTTGTTTAAAAAATCCCCATATTAGTCTTAAATTAAACAGGGAAATACAAGCCGATACACGCCATTGGCATTAGACTAAAAAATACCATTTTATTCAAGCTTCCGACCGGAAGTATCCTGTGTGAATGTGAAGGAATACGTATAAGTGAATGGAATGGGTGAATGTGTAATTGGTGCTCGCTTTGCATAGATGGGGAAATGCATTCAAGTGAGCAATTGGCCACGTTGTCCTTCCTTCTCTAATACCAATTTTAAGCTAAATGCACATTAAAATCGTGTAGGCATTCGATGAAACATTTGCTAATTTCAGCCGTGTGCACAATAAAAAAAATAACACGCAAAGTGGAAGGCTAATGGAAGTGCATGAAGTTTGATAGACAATGAAGCCTTACTCACCTCTTGTGCTAGTCTTTGAATATGCATTAATGCACACACGCAAATTAATTAACCTTATTTCGACTATCCTCCACTCTACACTAAGAGCTAAATGTGTGTGTGGTATAATGTGAAGTTGGATGTGTGTGATGGTAGTGACGTAAGGAAGGAAGTAGTTAAAACTAGTGTTTAATACACACAGTCGTGTATCTGCTGGCACTGAAGTTGAGTCGACTGTGGAAACCGGAAATTCCAAGTGTTATCACAGACTTGTAGTAACAGACTAGTAATGAACACTTGAGAGATTTGAGTGGCCACTTTAAAAACGTAAATTTCATTCAGCTGACGTAGAATACTATGCAAAGTTATTACTGGTATTTAGATTGTGGGCGGGGGATATCGTGCAAGATAAGATTTGTAGGTTGGTAGACATTAAAATAGGTATTTTTTGGAAGTCTGAAGTATCAACCTGAATATGCATACGACTTTTTGGCTAACTAACCTTGTAGTGTTTTATTGGGAAATTGAAGAAAATTAAAATGCAACAGAAATACACATCAAGATATTCATCACAGGAGCTGAATGCTTTTTTAAAAAAGAAATAAAAAGTGACTCTTAATTTTTCCGCTAGATGCCAGAATGCTTTAATAAAATGGAAATTAAAGTCAGCAGAAATTAGTAAATGCACATTGCACATCAGTATCTTTTATAGCGTGCTACACAATAAAATTAGGAAAGTGCAAATATACTGCAGTAAATTCATAGCTAATGTGAGTGTGTGTATGATATGCTCAATTTTAAATGGATTTTTTTGTTTCGTTTTTTGTTATCATTCATTATCTGATTATTATCATATGGTTATCATTATATTATTCCTTTTCGCTGAGTCAGTAGATTGTCGAGCAAAATTCCTTGCTTCATGGAGCTCAACTCTTCCTGCATCTTTGAGAGCTACCTTTTTGTCTATCCTTTCTGAATCCTAAATTTACAACAACATCCAATCCAAAACAAGCTTACAAGTTTGTAAACTACATTAAATCAATAAACGCCAATTTAGCTTTTCATATTTCATAAATATACACATGCTTACTTCAATGCATATATACATATAAAAAAACTTTGGACAGCTTGCTATGTAGATATGCATGCATAAATTAAATTTTTTGAATAAATAAATCCACTAGGATTTCAACAGTTGAAAACAAAGAGAAATACAAAAAATAGGTGACAAGAAAAAAACAGCTTTTTTCAACAATCCAGCATGATTCACTCCGCATTTTCTATAATACTACTAACACGTCTACTACTCACAAGGTATTTGCACAGAAACTTGAGCAGACATGAAAAATGGCGAAATATCCTGTAGGATTTTTGCACACATTAATTTTGGGTGTTGCACTCCCATGAGTTATCTCAAGGAGTGCATATAACGCTTAAAGTGTGCAAGTGCACTGTGGACTTGCATTAGGTAGATATTCTTTTGATGAAATACATAAATGTGTGCAGTAGCAATTGCCAAATGATCTTTTAAATCTTGCCCCTTACTTCATGACACAGACCTAAAAAAGACACTTTGTTTTTAGTGACACCACAAACAACATTGCATACACAAGAGTACAACCAACCTCTGTGAGTACGTACGTGTGCATGTCTCTCACGAGCTCTCTGAATTATTTTGCATTTTGCTCTGATTGATGACAGATCCCTTGCAGCCTCACCCCTTCTTGTCTTTCATCTTTTTTTGTTTGTCTCTGCTACTTCGTAAGTAAATAATGGAAAAGGGAAAAATGATATGAGTTAAGTATCAAAGGCATAGTCATTGAGCTCCTGCCATATCCCATTGCTATCAAGTAATTCAGCTAATTATTATCATTGGATTGCACTACCAAGCACTAATCTATCCATCCCTTTCGTTCGCTCAAGTGGCAATAGGGAATGACTTTTGTGGGGTTTTTTTTTTCTTTATACATGCGTGCATCATTCATCACAAGATTGCAAAAAAATCTTTATAGATATCTCCTCAGCACAAGGATAGCTACACAATAAGGAAGTTATATAGAGAATAGTCAAAAGTCTTCAATCAAAAAATACTGTCATGATGATGATCATGTCTCTCAATTCCAATTTTGTTGAACCATTTTTAAAACTGATATTTATGTACTATGATGATTGCCACTTTTGAAATTTGAGCGATGCCAAATAGCAGCCTATGTACTTCGGTGACAGATCACAATTTAAGATAAGCAATGAGATACATGAACGTTGAAAAAATCAATGAGAGGCAGACACACGCAAACTTGGATAGAAATGTGTTTTTTATTGTTTATATAAGAGGTGTATAGGGATTTTGGTTTCGCTTTGGTATGGTGTCGTGAGGAATGAGGTTGTTGGAGCTTTGTCGATCTTTTGCTTTGGATGTGCATGTCATCATATTAAATATGATCTTTTCTCGTGTGGATGTCGTTCGTTCCTTGAACAGAAGCAGAGATCAGTGGCGTGGCGTGAGCAAAACTTCTTTTAAGACGTCCTTACTTGAAAACCTCTTTTGTCTGCTTTGCTGCTTTGATGATTTTTTAGGGCAGAGGAGATAGGTGGTAGCGTGGAGATTTAGCAGAAGGTGATGGATGCTGCCAGAGAGGAGGAATCTCGCGCAAACATGCTTTTGGGATAATCTGATCGTTTTTTTGAAAATACATCTTTACCTGACTGTGCATGTGTGAATACAGCAGAAAAGCGAAAGGGTGCTTAAAAATTGAAATGATTGAAAAGTCATCGCACCGCTTGCCGAGGAATGATTATCATAATGTCACTGGGATGCTCGCACATTACACACGAGATTCTTTACAAGTTTACATAGGTTGAGCATAGCAAAAGAATGATTAGACAGAAGTAAAGCATATCAAATCATGGAAGATACAATGTCTGTGTAGGAATCAGAAAAAAATATTGTGTCGTGAGCAAATCAGATGAGAAATCTCACAATGAGATGAGTTGGTGATTTATCTTATGCAGAGTTTAAACATTATGGGACGCGCAAGTAAAGGGATAAATTTTGCTGTCGTTCAATTTGACGGTTGACGTGATGGCAAGATAAATTTACATAGTGCGTAAGAAAGTAAATAAAATATCGTATGTAGAAAATGGATGCATTAGAGAACTAGGTATATATTTTTTACCTAATTCCCACACTCATGTATCATTTACTTTTTTAAGGTACGAAGCCTTGTTTTTCTATACCAAAGTGTATTATTGATCGGCTTAGAGTTGGAACAAATTTGTTAAATAATGAGAACGCATTTGGGAAATAAAAGATACATATACCGTATATATGATATACGTATTATGTAGTTTTTATTCCCTCCCTTGTTACTTAACAAGGGGCTCTTCTATTTTTATCATTCATGCCCTATTCTCTCCACAAAAGAGTTCAGAAAACCGCACAAACACAGGAAAAAGAATTGAGCATGAAGACACTTGGGTTTTTTGTCTTGTAGCTTAAGAGAACGAGCGTCCTGCTCAGATTTAAATATTGTCGTGGTTTTCTTCACAATAGAACTTTTTAGTTGAAGCATTACGTGTAATTGCACTTGACAAGTGGTTTGCAATTAGAAGAGATGCGTTATCTCAAACCTCGGCTCAGGCTCCGATGACTACTGCAATTTTCAAGCCCACACAATTCGCAACGGTTTTAGAAAAAAGCAAATGAAACGAAATGATAGCAAAAAAATAATTTTCATTCTTTCAACAAAACTAAACCAGAGCTGTGGAAGAAGAGGGAAGTGCAATAAAAATTGCACTGTGCAGGTAGCCATTTGTATAAAAAAAAAGTCAATTGAGAGGAGAAAAGGACGCGCACGCAATAAAGGAAAACAAAAACGACATTCACTTCATTCCTGTTGGAAAATTGGAGTGAAAAATTGCCTCTTTAATTTTTGTCACTGTTTCCCTCTGTCCTCTCCGTTTTCCCATTTTATTAGACTCATTGTCAGTAAGTCAGTGTATCACTGGGAATGACGCACATCAAACAAAGGCTATGTACTACTAAGTAAGGTATATTATGCTTTGTAATTCATTATCATTACGAGCACTTTAAGGGTTGCCAGATTTTTCGAAAAGATAATCCCATCCTCTTCTCTCTATTTGCTCTGTAAAATAGTAAAATTCACATGCTTGATATACTTATTTTAGGTATATATTTTTATACCTATATATATGCGTTCTATGTGTGCGCTATTAGTTGTTTAGCTGAACATCAATAAAAATGGTAAAACAACATTGTTGATATCACTGATATGAATGAGACTAGCTGTGTGAGTGCATCTAATACCATTTTGTTCGAACACTTTTACTTTCGGAGAGAGAGAGAGAGAAAGGGCTTCAAATATTTTTTTCACCCTCTGTTGATCTTCATGTTGAGAAGAAGCATAATATGAATATGCAAGTGAATCCATACATGCATGGCGAGTAGTAAAAACTTGGCTGTGTAGCATGTGGCGTGTAAATTTTTGTAACATCAGCAATCATCATTCTTGTTCGACTGTGAGAACACTACGGCCAAAAATGTATTTAAATTGATGAACATATATGAATCTATACACAAGTATGATATGGTTTAGGAATGTGTTAAAGAAGCTATGAGATATATCAATTTAACCACAATTTTACAATTTAATCTTGAGCCTCTTTGTCTGGGCAGAGCAGTTATGATAGTTATAAAGATGTGGAATATTTGCAATCTGTATGTATGCATAAGATTTTCATCAAGATATGAAATTTTCACATACCACCGGAACGATGGCCGCGTGTGTATATAGCGTCGGCGTAATGTGACGTGAGATGAAAAATGGTTTTATCATCGAGATTTGTTTCTGGTCGTGGTGTGTATACCCTGATGGCTAAAATATGTCCTACTTGAGCAGCCAACAACCAATTGGGTCACCACAGTCCCTATTTTGCTAGTGCCGACGAGAAAGATATTTTTAATATGGCTGTGGAGGAGTGCGCAAAAAATTATCAGTACTCTTTGCTGTTGTATGATAAATGAATTTTATAAGATGCAGAATCGTTGTTTAAAACTCTCAAAATGGGATTTTTCTTGGACAGGATCCTTCATGCTGAGATTGATGAATGGAATGGCATGCACCTGCACTAATATTTAGCTAACCACAAAAACTAATAGAAAAGGAGATTGATTTTTTTCTTCTCATTTTTGGGGAAAATTATAGTAATTTCTGTCACACAAATCAAATCATGTGATGCAAAAAATAAGGTTGTATTTTTATAGGGTACGCCGCTATGAAATGGCGTCATTTGATTTCCATTTAGAATGCCATGGTCGGCGGCAAATTTGTTTTTTTGTTTGGGATGGGGTAAAAAGATTCCATTAAATGGAATTCGTGTGTGTGCTCTTGAGGTAAAGTTGTGTTTTTTAATTTGTCGGTGTCTGCCTGATTGCAAACATGCCACACGCAACATTGACCACAGAATGGGAGAGCCTAATGGAAAACCAATTTGTAATTTTGTTTTCGATATGAATTATGACGTAAAATTGAGGATGGTACCCGATGGTAAAAATAACATTTAATAATGAAACCTTATGCATGTTATCAGTTATAGTTTTGTCCCGTACCGGTACCATAGATCGACTTCCCTTTATATTCTATAATAACGTCTAAAAGACTGGCTGAGAGGTTAACACTGTGAGATGATTAGAAGCATTGACACGAGTACAGGGATAAGGAAAGAAACTTTTTTTTCTAATTTCTGTAAATCCTTGATCCACCCTGCACAAAAATGCTCAAGCATGGTTATTATTTGCAACTTAAATGGAAACTGCAGTAGTGCAGACATCACAATATAAAAAGATAAGGAGTTGCACTATGAAATGTAGTTTTTTTATATTTATTCTCTTCTCCTATTTATTTACTTGCACGACCACATTCACACAATATAATTGTGATGCAGTTTAAAATCCAAGAGTTTACCAAGCATAGGAAGGGAGCTTGCTGAG
>JAHZNA010004703.1:0-14241 GCA_027743935.1 Sinodicranocentrus sp. ZH6 | reverse complement strand
GAGAAAAACATTACTTTTGTAAATTCGGCTGTGGAAAGGAATATTATAGGCAAAGGGATTTAACTTCGCTTCACTGTAGTCACACTAGGATTAAGAATTTACATGAGGAAATTGTTATAAAAAATTAACAGGACGTGATGGATTATCTTTACATGTATTCGAAATATTTTAGGATAAAATAAGTATTGACAATTTATTATCCGATTGTTAAAGGTAAAATAGGATTCCAACCAGCCCAAATCAGAGCTGCCGCCCGAGATGAGGAGACTTCTGAACTTCATTACATATTTATAATTTACCGAAATGTTATAAGCACTAAAAACTTGTTGTTAATTGTACACCAGTTTATTTTATAAATCTTTCTTAACCGATAAAATACATAACCATGCAAATTTTGGACCATGAAGCTCTGGACAAATAAAACAACTCATTTGTTCACGCTGATATGTTTATGGCTCACTACTCACTATGCTTTGTATCTCATATTTGTATTTATATTGATTTCTCCCGAAATAAAGGCAATCTGTCGAAAGCTCGAGAATAAACGAAATTTTATTTATAAATGTCAACCATGAGAGTAGTAGTCTTAAGCGAACCTAGTCATATTTTTTGTGATCATTTTAATTTCGATGCATATACTTTGGTATTAGGTATTATGTTGTGGTTATTTTTTAAAATCCTTATGCATATACATATAATTTTTATTGAACATCTGCACATCTGTATTGCATATGTATCAAAAGTGCTAGCCAGCTGGTAGATGAGCGAATGGGATTGGAATACCCAATCCAGCAAGTATATAAATTATAGTTACCCTGGATATTATAAAAACTAGTAACAAGTCATAGATTATTTTTAAAAAATGCATAAGTGGACGTGTTGTTATCTGAGTTTTCTGTGCATCGGTATTTATTTATTAAAACCGCCACCATAAAAATTCAAAAAAACCCGTAAAATTAGTGGTAAAAATGCTTAGTTTAACAAAAACTTTCAGAATTATTATGGACTATTTTAACAAGAAAGTGAACTATCAACATATAAAATGCCTTCATATTATACACAAATATCTTAACCTAAATAGCCATATGGTTTAGATTCATAAGCGTTATACCAATATCTTTTTAGATCTAAATCGTGCAGAGATATTTTGTACATAAGAAACATTTCATGATTTACAGATTGCAACCTCCTAAACTTAACATGTTCAATCTTATTACTTCCGAGTATTTCTCGATATTGAGAATGTGCAAATTTTTTAATTTGTGCCCTTGGGACCCCCTTAGCTTTTATGTCATGAATTTCGTTTCCCATGCATTTTACCCATTCAATTTCCATTTGAGCCATGCAGACTTCACACAGTAATAATAAACGTAATCCAACAAATTCAAGAATATTATGAAAAACAAGTTTCAAATAGCCAGGCTTGCCCTTGTTTTCCAAGGAAAACAAAGGATCCTCGGGATGTAAATTACTAAAATCAAAAATATGGCTTAACTCTTTAAGTTTACTGATATACTCAGCTTTTGGGTCAGTTATTTCCATTAAAAGGGAATCTGTGTCCTCGTAGGCTTTGTAACAAAGTCCAAATGTAGGTTTCAGTATTTCAAAGTACACCGAGTACATGCGATGCTTGGCTAATTCAAGGCAAACAAATGCACAAACTAGGGGCTTGTCAAAAAGCACAGTCGTTTTTTCCATGTGAAAAATACTTGCTTTCTCATTCAAGATAAAAATATCTTTGAAATTGTGACGACTAGCTAAATCTATAGCTTGTCCACGAGAAAGACATATTCGTATATCCACTTGGTTCTCGGGGTTGGAACAAAATTTCCCAAAAATACTATTTAAATTAGTCTTTAGCATACCGCGTGTAAAATCATCTTTTGCGTGTTTTCTCAGTTCTATATTTTTAGAGAAATAATCTTTCAAAAATGGGTACTGGCGAAAGCATATTCCACGATTGACATGTAACAACTGCATTCCATGTTTTAAATACAATTTTAAATTTTTATAATAACATACGTAATTATCTTTGTCAAAACAAGTTGTCAGTAACTTGGCAGACCCTAATGGGTTATTAATATCGGGAGCAAAGAGTTTAACGAGTTCTTTCTGGTATTCTGATAAATTCTCAGGAAGAATATGCTTATGTTCAGGAGCAAACGGCATATCCTGATGTAAATTATGCATTCCAGAAGGATAACCTAGTTTTACTTCAAATATATAACCAACATCATTTTCAGGCATATTTAAATAGTCAAATGAGGCTAATTCATCCTGGCTGAGCCACCTGAATGAGTCGTAAGGTAAACTTTGACACAAGCTATAGGCGTAAAGCTGATTGAAATCAGCATAACATATTTCTTTTCTCTCTTCATTCTTCCCATTGAAATTTTTAAGTCTTTCAGTATTGGACTGAACAAGTTTCTTGCTAACATAGCAAGTCCCTCCCCTGATGCCGGATTGAACAAACTTTATCATTTCTGGGTCTTTAATGTATTCAAACTGCGGCAATGAGTGGAACATTGCCGTTTGATACGCAAAGCCAGGTAAAGAGAAACTGTAAAATGGGTAGAGATTGTAAGTATCGTAAGATGACTTAATAAAATTTCTAATTACGTCGTCTAATAAGTAGCAATCCGATTTGAGATACAACATTACATATTCTCCAAAGTTGGAGAGAGAAAAATCTTCATATATTGACTTTGCGTGAAGATACTCTGATGTTTTTATAAGCGTCTCATCATTCATGTCACAAGGAAAAGCTGTGTGGGGTGGGAAACTAGTGTTTTCAAGCTTAGACAGTGAATCGAACCAAAGATAGGGAAAAATTGTTTTCCCACTAGCTCCCTCCAACGATCGTGTTTTTCTTGTTATCTTAAACTTTGTGAAATCTTCATTGTCTTTTTCTTCTTTTAAAATATTCACCAATTTCGCTAATAAAGCACTCATAAACATGTAAAAATCCAAAAATCTAATATTTTCACACAGCATAATACTTATAAAATTTGTTGTGTTCTTTGGAATTACTTTAACTGAAGAAATGAATTCATTTGATAAACCTTGTATGATGAAATGATGATCGAATTTCGTCCCGCAATGAGCTAGGACTGGAACGAATATTTTTGTTTTAAGTTTTAAATTACATCTGTTACAAATTGATGATATAGGTTTTGCAAGTTGAGATGTAGGAATATGATGGTGGTGGTGGCGAATTTTTCGGTTTTTATCGCTATAAAAATCTCGACATAATTCACATCGAATTGATAAGTCATGTAAGGCTTGTTCTTCAACTGATAAAATTGGCATATCTAGAGAATTACTACGTAAAATGGAAATAATTTCGGCGACTAAAATAACAAGTGTGGTTATAAAATCTTCATATACGTTTTCTCCACAATAAAATCGTTCATAAACTTTGGAATCATCAGGTCCAATACAAAGTAAACCATAATGCGAGAGTTTTAGGTTAGCTTCTGGACGAGTGAATGAAAGCTGCTTTGTGCTCGTTTGAGGAGGTAAATCTTTACCGGGCATGCCAAGATTTATGCATTCAAAATCATACACGATATAATATGGAATAGGTAGATTCATGTGATAATTACGAAAAGAATAAAACTTTTCAGGCATAAACCGCATTTTATACTTAAATAACAACCTACACGCCTGGACATGATCAGTAAAGGATGTGATGAAACCTTTACAGCAGAAGCGACAAAAAAATGTTTTCTGACTCCATGACGCCCCAGCAAAGCAGAGAGATCCGTAATACATAGAAAATGGTATTGCTTTGTGTATTTCTTTAAATCCTCAAGTTTATAATTCTCAGGAAACAGAGTCTCAGTTAATAAAAGCAAATCAACATGCTTTTTATGGTTAGTCATTGAAGGTCTCATTGGGAAAATATCTTCTCCCGACACACCAAATACTGACACGGATATAGAACTTCGTAATTCAAACTCGTTTTTTATTTATTTCCACTGCTTCAGTGAAATTGGAAAAATCAACTTCTTTTGTCCTAGCTAGCTCATTAATAATTGATGAGTAAGATTTGGGATTTTCCAACAAAGCCTTAAGACTCTGGTTTTGAGATCGTGACATTTGATGATATTCAAGATTCGGATGAGAATTTAATTTAATTTTGTATCTTTACAAGCTGGCTAAAGTAGTTAGCATGAAACAACTTGAATCAGTTCGAATATTCAAAATCCCCGAACGACGATTTAGCTCCACAGGAGTTCTAATAAAGGCTCTTGCTCTTATTGGTTTATACTCAACAATGCTTAAATCAACTACTACAACTTTAACTTGAATTCCTTTAAAGAATTTAATATATTGCCAACAATCGATTGATTGATCGATTTCAATTGATTCAAAAAGCAGTTCGAATGCATCTGATATACTGAGTGGCGGGTCCTCGTAAACATGTCTCCATGTCGTGAAAGCTCCAAGATGAGCATTTTTGATTTGCTTAAATTTATCAGTTATATTACTTGGAGAAAATACTGAAGTACCCATACTTTCGGATCTGCTTGTAGTTTGCTGATTTGGAAGTTGATCTACATCATTCGAGTTATGAGCAGAATCAGTAGTAGTGTTGTCTGTGGTCCCACCACCGCCAATTTGACATGATCCTGAATGCTCTTCAACGTCGGGGTAGGCTTTGCCACAGTATTCACAGAAATGTTTACGTTCAGAGTGTTCATCAAAGGCCTTGTAGCGTGTAGTGGTAAATCCACATTGACGAAACATGCACATAAACTGTTTGAAAAAAACAATACAGATTCGTTAAAAATAAATTCATAGTTGAGTCATCTTAACGCAACACAATTCAAATATAGAGATTAATTTATAATGTCGAAAGCTTACCAGTTTATCATGTTTTGTCAGGTGATCCCTTGGATAATTTGGAGGTGGCATAGTAAATTCAAAACTTAAAAAACCAAACACGTTCAACAATCAAGGGGTAATGTGAGACTAATACAAGAAACAAAGAAAAAGGCGAGCAATACTAAAATTCAGACCTCTGTCTTTCAATGTGCAATCGTTTCTATTTACATTTTACATTTGTATTAGGTTAAGAAAAGGAAAAGGTGTAATCAAAAAAGGAAAGGAGCAATTATAATGATTGTAGGTTTGAAAGGGTAAAAGGTTTGCAGGCTCAATGTTGATTTTGACTTTTTAAAAAGAAACGCTTCCTTTTTGAGCAAAGGTACGAAGAAGATCCTTCTTTTGTAGGGGAAGCCAACGGAGATGTATGAGAGGAAAAGCTGGATGATGACGATGATGATGATGACGAAGATGATGATGATGATGAAAATATTGTTATTACTTCCTCCTCCTGATTATTTTGGGCATTTCCTTTAGCAAAAAAGTTGGTTATTGTGCTTTGTTTCATTTTGATAACATTTCCATCATCTCCCAACTTAGAAGGACAAGCTAAACTCATGCGTATTGGCTCCAAAATGTGTTTGCGTGTGTCGCAATCAATCCACTCCTGATGTTTGCTGCTGAATCCAAATTTTGTCGCAGATTTTTTTGCATTGACCATATCTTCGCACTTTTTCCAGAAAGGATACGACTCCTTGGTGTCGTAAGGCATCAGCACAAATGATAGCAACAATGCTGGTGAAGACTCCAGAACGTATCGAATGTTTTCATTTAGATTCATAAAGTAAACAAGGCACTCTAGGTGTTCTTCAACCAATTGTTCATTTGACTTTGTGGGATGTACGTTGTCTTCACAAGGCAAAACTAGTAACCACAAATACTTGAGAGCCAAAAGTGATATCAGTTGACAAAACTTTTGTAGATCACAAGTTTCAAAAAGATCATACCTTCTTGCCGAAGGACATGATCTTTTAATGTTTTGATCCAATTTGTCAATACATTTTTCAATAATAGTTTCAAGAGTACGAATGTAGCCATTATATATTTCAAAATCTTCCTCCTCGGAGTCAGGCCGGTCTTCAATTGCTAAATGATATTCACTAAAGAACGGGTGTATGTAAGTTGATGCAATATTCGGGTGTGTGCACCTAAAACCCCAATTTTGAACTACTCTTTCTGCCACTATCGATCGATTTTGGAATCCCTATTTCACCACAATCCCTCCATCAGGATCCTTGATGACTCGCCCGTTGAAGAAAGACACGGGAGAATACTGCTTTGTTTTTCGAAGACCTGTTGAAAAGCAATACCAAGGATTTACTTGGCGAGGACCTACAATGGTTATTGGAGAAGGTGAGAAGAAATGACATTTATAAAAAAAATTAAGCTTGTAGTATTTAAAATGAATCTTACAATATCTGTTTTTGATTCGTCATTTGTTCTCAAGGCGACATGCTGACTTTGTTGATTTTACTACGCCATTATCATGACGAGATTGACAAAGAGGTCTTAAAGAGAGGAGGATTATCAACACTTCCTGCAGATCCGGAATCATCATCATCGATATTCGTGGCTGTACCAACTACAGTTCTCGAAAACTCCTTGGGCGAGACGGAGTAACTGGTGGAAGTGAGCTATTATTCAATATATTTAATGTAGTTGTATTAATAAATTTAGAAGTGTTTAACTATACTTATTACGTTTTTGTAGCAAAAATATTTCTAAAGCCTGCATGTATTATCTTTGAAAATATGTTTTATCTACAAATAGGTATAAATTTGATAAATTTTGAAACGTTTTAGTGTAATTCATCCAATTAATGATATTCTTCAAATTGTTTTTTGTTTATTATAAATTTAGGCTGTTTTTGTTTGTTGAATGTTCTAGTATAGATATTTGTAGTTTAATACATAGTAATTTTAAGGTAGATAAGTATTATTCTAATAAAATTTAGCATTTAAATTTTTTTGTAATAAATACTAACAATCATTGATTTGAGGCTAAAACATCCTTTCACAGCCACTACTATTGGCCCAACGATGAGCGGGAAAACTGTTACTATTTTAGACTTGATTCACAGGAAAGCGGAAGTAATCGATAAAAAAATTGACTTAACAATATATGTATACTCAGAAATGCAGGATATTTTTAAAGAATTTCAAGCCCGGCTTAGGGATATTGTTTTTATTCAAGAGTTAAGCGACATTAAAACCCTTGTCCAAAAAGGAAATAGATATCTAGTTATCGTTGACGATAAAATGGACACACTCATTAATTCTAAGCAGGAAAACAGGTTAATACATAACTGGTTCACTAAATGGTGCCATCATCGCAATACTAGCATGATAGTACTTTTACAACAAATGTATATCCCTAAATTAAAATGCCTAACTCAGAATACTCAGTACTCAATACTATGGCGAAGCCCTAGAGATAAGTCTCAATTGATAAAAGTTAACACACAGATGTATCCTTATTACAGAGGATTTTTAGTTGAGTGCTACGACATTGTGATGAGCAAGCCATTTGAAACTTTATTCTTCGCGCATAGCAATGACATGAACCGCGTTCGTTCCTCTCCGTTTCCTGACGCTGAACTCATTATATTTCGCCCCAAGTATGAGACGAATTATAGAAAATCGTGATTTTCTTGAAGCCATTGTGCACTCTAATTCGAAGGAAAGAAGTGAACTCATATTTAGAGCTTCTCCAGAACAAATAAAAAGCCTTGTAGAGATTGTTATTAATTCAAAACCATTTGATTTAGATACATGTGAAAAAAAGTTAATTAAAACTCCAAAATCTACATTCAAATTTTTGACTGTGAAGAACAATTGGACTTTGGGTCAGTTGAAGAAACAGTTTAAAAAAGCAGATAAGCTCATCCCGCCATTAGTTGCTTGCATACTTACCAAAGTTTTACAAGAAGTGAAACAGTTTATATGTGACACAATATAAGCCATGACAGCGGAACTGTTTCGTGTTGTTCCACTCTCAGAGTATGAAAGATTTGTCTCTAATAATAACAAAGAAACTTACAATGACGCAAATAACCACCATGAAGATCAAGTTTCGAATCCAATTGCCGCGGATTCTTCGCCTGCTGATTTGATAGCTCCAAGTCTGAAAAATTGTCCAGCAGCCATACTGTCTCTGGAAACAAGCGAAAATAAACGGGACTTAAATTTAATTAACACAGAGAAAATAAATATATCGGCTGGAACAAATTTTTTAAAGGAAGTCAATAAATCAGATTCAACAGATTCAGCTCAAGTACGTTTTGACGAAAATGGTTTGGTCAAAGAGTTGTCAAGGTTACGAAAATGGAAAATATTTGAAGATTTTATATCAATACTAGACGATTGACAAATTTGCTAATGGCACTCAATGAAAAATACGTCAAACGGCAATATTTTCAAGCTAGGGAAGGTGGAGCATTTTCTGGGATTTCTGGGTTCATGAAAAACAAAAATCTCAAGGACTGGAAATCAATACAATCATCATTGTCCAAACTAAGAACCTATACACTTCACGTTCCCGTCCGCCGAAACTATTTAAGGAGAAAATTAATTGTTCCTTGGCTAGACAACACTTGGGCAATTGATTTGATTCAGTACTCAAGTTTCAAAGGTGTAAATAATAACTTTGAATACATTCTCGTTATTACGGACATATTTAGTAAGTTCACTTGGACAAAAGGTTTAAAGCACAAAAGTGGTTCAGAAGTTACGGCTGCATTTGAAACAATACTTAAAAGCACAAAAAGACGTCCAAAGTTCATCTGGGGAGACCAAGGGCGAGAATTCTATAATTCAATTTTTACTTCAATGCTAAAAAAGAACACTATCAAACTGTATAGCACGTTTTCAAAACTTAAAAGTGTTTTTGCTGAACGTAAAATTCGCCAAATCAAAGAAAAGCTGTCAAAAGTGTTTACACATACGGGTAAAAATAAATGGGTTGACGTTCTTCCTTTTATTACTCGTTCTGTGAATGAGTCATTTAATCGTAGCATAGGTATGAGACCAGTAAATGTGACAAAAAAGAATGAAGACGAGGTTCTTTTTAATCTATATAATTCGTTAATTAATCAAAGTTTGAAAAAATCTAAAATCAAACACAATTTAAAGGTTGGGATGTTTGTTAGAATTGCTAAAAATAGATTTATTTTCTCTAAAGCCTATGAAGCGGGATGGACAGATGAAATATTTAAAATAAGACAAATTCGTGACACAGTTCCCGTCCGTACATTTCTTGTTGAAGATTTAGAAGGGGGCTTACTTGATGGTCATTACTACAAGGAACGATTATTGGAGGTTGATCTTAGTTCAAATGAAAAAGAATGATGGATTTTCTACAATTTCCATATCCGTCCTCAAAAGAAGACTTTTATGTTTTTATGCAAAGTAATAAATCCATCGACATTTATCCAACAAATACATCTTCGAATTTTGAAAACTATTTGGGCAAACCGATTGACATTTCTGATGGAAACTACGACGTGGGTGTGGTATCAATTTCATACCTGGACAAAGGTATTCCACCCCTAGATTTGCAGGTGAACAATACATTAACACCTTCAGTTGACAAGGCAGCGTCATCTACGGTTTCCTCATCAAACCCGACAAAGTAAATCCCCCACCAAAAAAATTTCCACACAAAACCCTGTATAAGGAAGACGGAAAGGAAAATATTATAACAGCTAAAGTTAAATCTCAAATGTATATTAATGTTACTAAAATAGTGTCAAGTCTTACTGCATTATTTGCGTTGGCAAACAAGGATCTAAAAGAAAGAAAAATTCAGTGTTCATTTCATGCAGGACTAACAGCCGGTGGAATTTTTACTGTTATAAAAAATCATGCTGAAAGCGATGGGAACAAATTAACTTTAAAAGTTGATGAAAATCTAGCAAAATCGATGGGTTTTGATGTGAGCGAATTTAATCAAGGAGATTATACCTCTCAAAGAGTAATTTCAGATGATTTCTATAGCAAGATATTAATTGGAACAAGTTTTCGACTATTTTTTTATTATACTACCACTAAGCTTATTCCCTTAAAAGCTCCTCCTTCGAATAAATTACAGGATATTATAAACGTTATTCAGGATGCATTTGATACGAACAATTATGATGTAGGAATTTTGGAGCCAAAACGAGAAGGAACGCTTATATTTACAATTAGGGACGACTTTATGACGTTCGTTCTCCCAAAGGCAATTAATGAATTTTTAAATATAGACCCTAATTACGAGTTTATAAAAAGTTCAACTGAAATTTATCTCCCTGATCAACTTTTTAAACCAATTAAAGAAACACCTGGCACTGAAGTTGTATCAGCTTCTACTGATCCCATAACAAACGTTGGTGAATTAAAAGAAAAGCAAGCTCGACAATTAATAGTTTTGACCAATATAGTTGAAAACCAGTATTTTTCTTCACATATGCTTCCCTATCTTTCAATTGTTTCCAGACCCTCTGCTCCAACATTGGTTGAAAAGACCTATCATTCTATAATTTATTTTCCTGTAACTGAAACAAGAGTTTAAATCAATTAGATTCAGTCTTTCCAACAAAGAGGGAACGTTTCTGCCTTCCTCTCATATCCCTACAAATATTCTTTTACATTTTAAATGTAAATGAAACGAAGGAAGGTTCACTGCTCCGACAACGGATGTTATTTAGAGAACATGCAGGAAGCTAGTACTCAGTTCGGAGGTGGCACTACTCAAATGGGATTCGGTTCTAGTGGATCAAGCTACAAATCTCACTCTGCTCACTTTGTCAGAAGAGGTTCTAGCGGGCTAATTCCAGAAGCTACAAGTTATTTAATTCCACTTAATGCCCATAAGCAAAGAGTTGAATCAACTAAATCTGTTTTTAAAAAGAGACAAAAACGCGCAGTTCAGAGAGTTGGTGGAGGAATTATTACTGCACCCAGAAAATCTACTAAGAAAAGAATTATTAAAAAGAAGAAGAAATTGGTGAAGAAAAAAACCACTTCCAAAGCCAAGAACAAGAATAAGCCTGCAAAGAAAAAGAAAAGATGATGGATTACCAATTATACAGCGGTTCTCAGGCATCTGTGAGAAGTGAGTTGGATCTGCAAAGTTCAGAATTTCATTCCGTTTTTAATACCTATAGTGTTAAATACGAGTTTAATATTTTGGAATTTAATGTTTCGGGGTCAAATATTCACTATCTTGACTTAAAAAGCTCTTACCTCTACATTCGATTGAGAATTTTGAAGCAAGATGGAAGCAAACTTTTGTCCTCAGACACTGTTGCCCCTTCATCATTATTTTTTCACACATTGTTCGAAGGCATTGAAGTTTATTTAAACTCTACATTAGTTTCTACTTCAAGTTCCCTATACCCATACCAAGCCTACATTATACGCCATCTCGACACAGTGTCTGATTCTAAATCAACCCTTCTTACCCTAGAGGTGTATTTTCAGTACGATAAGCCGAACGTGTTTGATTCGACCAATGCCGCCTGGATTACACGGAATGAATTAGTAAGGGAATCCAAGCCAATTGAATCAATTGGAAAAATATGCGATGGAATTTTTCTTCAAGATCGATACATGTATAGAAATACTGACCTTAAAATAAGATTAAGACGATCCAGCTTGGCATTTTGTTTGGACGGCGCAGCGTATACAGGTGCTGTTTTTCCATACAAATTGGAGTTTGATGAAGCTGTTTTCATGGTTGCTAAATGTGTAGTACACCCTGATGTAGTTAAAGTTCATCAAGACATTTTGGATAAAGGAGGTTGGCTATGCTGGCCGATGAGAACGAGAGAACTTAAAAGCTTTGCAATTCCTCCCGGTAGCCAGTCTTTCAGATCAGACAAAATATTTACTTCAAAAACTCCCGAAGTAATTATAGTAGGTTTGCTTGATAGTACAGCTGTAACTGGAGCTATTAGTAAAAGCTGTTTTAACTTTGAGCATTTTGGGATATCATCTATTGTGGCCACAGATGATAATCAAGCGGCATATTACAGGTCATACCATATTGATGCTGAAAACAACAAATATTTATCAGTGTACAATTCCATCCAAAATCTTGTTGGCCGGAATTTTTCAAATGGCATTACACGAAAAGCCTTTTTAAACGGCTCATTTTTAATTGCATTTAATTTACTTACGAATAACTCGGGAATGAGGTATCAAGCTAAACGAAACAGCAAGATAAAAATAGAAATTACCTTCAAATCCGCTACGAAAACCAGTCTAAACTTAATTGCCTTTGCTCAATTTCAGAGTTTATTGAGCCTCGATAAAAATAAACAAATTTATATTGAATAAGATTGATTCCAAAAGTTTGCGTAGATATCTAAAAGTACTTAATAATAGTTTTACTGACACATTTGTTGTTGCTTCTGATGAGCTTCAACACATTGCTTTGTTTAAAAATGTGAATTATATTATTTGCAATTTGAGCCATTCTTCCGATCTTGGTACTCACTGGATTGCTTTTGTAGTGTATAAATGTAAGAACGGGTTTTTAGGGGAAATTTTTGATTCACTTGGTAAATCTTATAATTTTAATAATTTACTACCTCCATTTAAATCTTTACTAGATGCCGAAAAAAAATTCAGTCAGAAAAAAGTCTACTCTGTGGCTTGTTTTGCTTGCATTATATTTATTTTAAATGTAAATATAAACCCCCCCTGTGTAAATATTTAAAAATGTTTAGTACCAATTTAAATGCTAATGGACAGATTGTTCAGAATTTTTTTCATTGCTTGAAAAGTCGTCAAAGTTTTCCATGAAAAGTAAATTTAACATTAGATGGGTATTGGCAAGTATGTTCAAAAACTTTTTCAAAGCATAATTTATAAGTAAATAGGAAAATGTATATACATATAAATTTGATGTTTTTAATAAAATAAATAAATAAATATGACACTTACGTTGGTTTAAATTTGTTAATCCTGATACTGGGTAAATACTGTTGATTTTGTAATAGCTTATATAAATAAATAAAGATTTCCTTAAAATACACTGATTACGGCTTTTTGGCAGTTTGTGCCTTTTGTTTATCTGAATCCGATATCCTTTCCATATATACCTACCTGCCTGAGTATACATTTTTTGTACTATTGTTATATATCTACACACACATTTTCAACAAGCTCGTTGAAAATATTTGAGAACACATTATGTGTAGTAAGTGATATGAAAATAAAAGTACTCAACGAAACAAAAACAATAAAAGGAAACAAAATATTAAGAAACAAGGTTTGGATGTTGGTCTTGCTCTACCACTCTCTTTTGGCTGATGGAATCTATATTAATAAAGCATATATAAAATGTACTATAAGGCTTTATTTAGGGATTTTTCATCCTGGTTTTTATCTAAAAGCAAGTTTAGAAATCTTCTTTCACCCTTCTTTTCCTCGAATTCTGAAGGTTCTTTGACACTCGCGAATAAACTTCAAGTATTCACACTTTTCAAATTGGACGTGAGCAACATTTTGTTCCAGCCAATGATTCCATTTTTGATTGTGGGATTTGAAGCGTTTAGAAACCACTGCTAGTCGACATAATGCAAGTTCCACCTTCATTTTCATTTTTTCATATCCTCCTTTCTAATATTAATTGAAAATCAAGTATTGATTAATATAATATATCAAGAACATATTGACAGAAAACCAATAAACTTACACCAGGACAGACGAATGGTTTTAGTGGTATCACTAAATCGAAAAAGTCCCATGGTTGTTTTGATGCGGGAGTATCAAGTAAAGAGGACAGACGTGATGATGGAGGAGGCAACAGCGGTGGATGTGGAGAACTGGCTTGGACGGAATTGGTTTCAGAATTGGTTGTCAAACTTGGAGTATTAGAAAATGTTTTGTTGTGAATAGGATTTATTGACACGGAGGTAGTAGAGTAAGGTAGAGGAGCATAGCTCTCCAAAACGCGTGGGAGATCAGTTTTCTCCGGGTCATCACCATTGTCTAGCTCTTCATTCGGTCCTTTGGTTAACTTGGTAGTCAACAAGTCTTTCTCAAGGGTTTGAAATGGTTTCTCGACATTTGGTACAATTAGTTCCGATGTGAAGGAATGCGGAGTAGAATCAAAGTTGGATGTTACTGTCGGAAAATCCGGTGTAATAATCAGTTCTTTTTTCACTTCTTTGGATGCTGATTTAGTCTTCAGCAACATATTTTCTATGTAAAGCCAAAAACATTTACTATTTGAATACTTTGATAATAATAATATTAATAATAATAAATCTGGTAAGACTAAGTTGAGCTCGCAAATAGGACTTTATAAAATCTCACTTCAAACATTAACCTATTAATCTAACCTAACAACATCTCATAAAAC